>PVKB01005853.1:0-82286 GCA_004027205.1 Ctenodactylus gundi
GGGGGCGCACACTGTGTTTATGGTACAAACACCCGTGGGTTGGTGCTTCTGAGGCCGCACGCAGCCAATGATTCCGATTAGTCCGGGTCCGCACTTACCTCAGGCTGAGGCCTGGCCTCCAGACCTTGTTTGTGATCTGTGGGTGTTGGCAGCCCGGGGCCGTGCTGAGTGGGCTGCTTCTGACCTGCCCACAGCCTCTTCTCCTGTTGTTGTGTGCTCTGTCCTCTCTAGCGCCATTCAGTCAGATGTTCAGGTCCCCGTGCGCGTTCCTCCGTCCACCGCTGCCTGCCGTTTGCTGCCAGCCGCTGCGGCTTACTGGACTGTGGGGATTTATTTTTTTTTCCCCCTCTGGTTTTGATGATCCTTCGGAGTTTCTGGCCTCCTGCTGGTTGCCTTTCAGTTTCTGGGGATGCGCCTCTCTTTCCTAGCTACACCAAACATGCTTTTTCTAACTATCTTCTTGACTTTTAAGTGAGTTGATGAGGAGACTTTGTGCAGTGCTGTTACTCAGCTGCCATCTTGACTGGAAGCCCAACATTTAAAAAAAATATAAATTTCAAATTCTGTATCACATTTGAAACATGGGGCTTGGGAGATAAGGGAGCTTCTGTGTCTACCCCTTTTACAGAGGTTCTGTTTCTTCTTACCTGATCTTTGCTTTTCTTTCTACCCTGCCATTCATGTTTGGGCCTTTTCATGTTTTTATTTTTGTGAATTTCACAAAAGGGACACCCATCTATAGTGATTCTTTTGTGCTTGGTCTATTTCACTGAACATTATTGACTCCAGTTGGCTGGCCCTATTTCCGTTCAAATGCTTCATATCTGTTTGTCTCTATGGCTACATAGTATTCTATTGTATAGAGGTACCGCATCTTCTTTAACCATTCCTGTATGGATGGGCAGTAGGTTGCTTCAAAGACTTGGCTATTTTGAGTTGTGCTTCTATATAAAAGGATATGCCCTGTGTCTTTTTGGTATGTTGACTATTTTTTTTGGAGAGGGGGATAACCCATGTAGGGATCAAATAGAATTTCCATTCTCAGCTTTCTAGAGAATCTCCAGACTGCTTTCCATAATGGTTGTTACCTGATTGCTTTCCCACCATCAGTGGAGTAGAGTTCCTTTTTTCAGCATCCTCACCAACAATTGTTGTTTTCTAGGTCTTGTTGTGGGCCATTCTCACTAGTGTGAGGGGGAACCTCAGTGTTATTTTTATTTGCATTTCTCTGATGGCCAGTGATGATGAACACTTTTTCATATGCTTGTTGGTTATTTGTACTTCTTCTAAGAAATTTCTTTTCATTTCAACTGCCCACTTCTTGATGGGATCATTTTATTTTAGGGGTTTTTATGTTTTTCAGTTTCTTATATATTCTAGATATTAATCCTTTGAAGTGTTACTGGTGAATATTTTTTCCCAGTCTGTGAGTTGTCTCTTCACCTTGCTGATTGTTTATTTTGCTGTGCAAAAGCTTCTCAATTTAATGTGGTCCCATTTTGTTGATTCTTGCTGAGATTTCTTGTGCAGTTGGTGATCTGTTCAAAAAATCCTTTCCTGTCCCTGTGTCTTCTAGGGTTTTACTTACTTTGTCTTCCAGTAAACTCAGTGATTCTGTTTTGATGTCCAGTTTTTTTTTTAAATCCATTTTGATTGGATTTCAGTGTTTGGAGACATATATGGGTCCAGTTTCGTTCTCCTGCATGTGGAGATCCAGTTTTCCCAGCACCATTTGTTGAAGATGCTGTCTTTTCTCCAGTGGATTATTTTGGTCCTTTTGTCAAAGATCAGTTGACTAAAGGTGTTTGGGTTTGTTTGAGTATCCGTGATCTGTTCCACTGGTCTCTTGTCACTTCTTATACCAGTTCCATGTAGATTTAGTCACTGTTGCTTTGTAGTATTTTTTAAAAGTCTGGGATGGTGATTCCTCTAGCTTTGCCATTGTTACTCAAAATTACTTCAGAGATTCTGGGTCTTTTCTGTTTCCATATAAATTTTAAGGTTTTTTTCTAGTTTTGTGAAGAATGTAGTTGGTATTTTGATTGGTATTGCATTGAATCTGTAAAGTAGCTTTGGGAGTATGGCCATTTTGGCAATATTAGTTCTTTCTACCCAAGAACATGGGATGTCTTTCCATTTTCTAAAGTCCACTTCAGTCTCTTTCTTTAGGGATTTGTAGTTTTCTTTGCATAGGCATTTAATCACGTTGGTGAGGTTTACTCCTAAGTTATTTTATTTTTTGTTGTTGTGTTGCTATGGTGAAGGGGGTTGTTTTCTTGATTTCTTTCTCTTTGGATTCATTATTGGCATATAGAAATGCTACTGATTTGTGGGTATTGATTTTATAACCTGCTACTTCATTGAACTTATTAGTTCTAAGAGTCTTGGGGTGATAATTTTTTGGGTATTCTATGTAGAGTATCATGTTATCTGCAAATAGGGGTATCTTTATTTTTTTCTTTTTCCGATGCATATTCCTTTTATTCCTTGGTCTTGCCTGATGGCTCTTGCCAAAATTTCAGGCACTATGTTAAATAGTAAGGGTGGCATTGGGCATCCTTGTCTTGTTCATGAATTTAATATGAATGCTTTTAGTCTTTCTCCATTTAGGATTATATTGGCCAATATAACATAGTGCCTGGTTGTTGTAAATAGCTTGAATTGTGTTGAGGTAGGGTCCCTCTATTCCTGTTTGCTTCAGAGTCTTTATCATAAATGGGTGCTGGATTTTGTCAAATGCTTTTTCTGTATATATTATCATATGATTTTTATCTTTGCACGTGTTAATGTGGTATATTACATTTATTGATTTGCATATGTTGAACCATCCCTGCATATTTGGGAGGAAGCCCACTTGGTCATGGTATATAATCTTCTTTATGATTTGGTGTATTCTGTTGGCAAGGATTTTATTGAATATTTTTGTATCTGGATTCATTAGGGATATTGGCCTGTAGTTTTGTTGTTGTTGTTGTTGTTGTTATATCTTTGTCTGATTTTGGAATTAGAGTTATGCTTACTTCAAAAAATAAGTTGGGCAATTTTCTTTCCTTTTCAGTTTCTTGAAAAATTTTAGTGAGCATTGGTACTAAATCTTCCTTAAATTTTTTACAGAAATCTGCTAGGAGTTCATCAGGTCCTGGGCTCTTTGGTTGAAATTGTTTTTATTACTTCCTCAACTTCATAGGTGGATATTGTCCTATTCAGATGCTTAATTTTTTCTTCATTCAATTTTGGTGGTTGATACGTGTTGAGGAACTCATCCATTTCTTTTAGATTTGTAAATTTTTTGGAGTACAAATTTTCTTTTTTCTACCATATATATATATATATATATATATATATATATATATATATATATATATGCAAGACATAACGCTTACAATGGACTGGAGTACTTTATATATCACATCAATATTACAATCCCTTTTCCTCCCCATTTTTGACCCTCCCATACCCTCTCCATCCCCCTGTAACACCTAATATTACACAAATTTAGTTCTATAGAATGCCTGCATTCTGGATTTTCAAAATAAGAAAAACCATGCAATATTTAACATATTTAATCTTCTGCATATGACTTACTTTACCATTCAAATCACCATTTATTAGCTCATTTCTCACTCCTAGAATGGGCTTTAGTGGTCATATCTTGATACCTCTTTTCTGGGTCCAACAGGGCCCTCTTTTGGGGGTGATATGCCAAAAGTTCTTTTTTCCATATGTTATTATATCTTTGTTGAGATTCTTCAACATGGATTAACCCACCAGCTCACATAAGATAGGAACTGTAACTATGAAGTTCATAAAACTAGAAAACATGAGAAAGAAAAAGAGAAAAGTTAAATTTCATATTCCTTATTCCTTAACTGAATACTGAAAGGTAAATATTTGTACATTCTAAAGACACACATTTCACTAATTATTAACATTTTGCTGGATTTGTTTTATCCTTTTACCTACCTATCCTTTTCTAACTTCATGCATACATATTTTTAAAGATTTTATACCAGTTCCTCATGTTGAATATAATTATTATGTTTTGTAAAAGTACATACTATTGAAAATAATAATTAGGGGAGAAGATTCACAGATTTTATGAGATTCACAGATTTTATGAGACAGATTCACAGATTTTATGTTGCTGTTTTAGAAGGATACCAATTAAATGATTCAGATACCAACCTATTTTTGTTGTTGTTGTTGTTGTTACACTTTCTCTTTAGGTGTTTCTTTTCTCTATGGTTTTTGGTGCTGGTTGTTTTTCTGTTTCTCTCACAGATTCCTCCAAGCATTTTCTGCAATGTTGGGCTAGTAGTTGCAAGTTTCTTAAGGGATTCTTGGTCATAAAAATTTTTCACTTCTCCTTCAATTTCCAGGGATAGTTTTGCTGGATATAACAAACTGGGTTAACACTTGATGTTTTTTAAAGCTTGAAAGATCTTGCTCTGGGCTCTCCTAGCCTTTTACGTTTGCATTGAGAAATCTGTAGTAGTTTGCATGGGTTTGTCTTGGTAGAATAATGTCCATTTTTCTCTTGCTGCTTTTAATATTCTCTCTTTATGTTGTATTTCTGAGGTTTTAATTATGATACGTTGTGGCAAGTCTCATTGCTGGTTGAGGTTATTTGGTGTTCTGTAAGCTTCTTGTACCTGAAAGTTAATTTCTTTTTCTAGATTAGGGAAATTTTCTTGCATTATTTTAGTGTATAAATTATATCTTTGGTTCTGTCTTCTGCTGTTTCTCCCACACCTGTCATTCTGAGATTGATTGTCTTTTAATTGTCCATCTGCTGTTGTATCCAGCTACTTCGATCATTTTAAATTTTGGAGTCATGCTTAATTATATCATGTTTCCTCAGCCTTATCTGCAAGATCTGAAATTCTGTCCTCATAATATTCTGGTTGTCTTCCCCTGATGTCACATATATTTTTCATAAGCCTGAATTTCATCTAGATTGCTTTTTAGATTTTTCCACTTCTCTATCAAAATGTTCCTTCATATCTTGCATTTCCTTATTTATCTCAGCCAACTTTTTATTTGTGGTTTCAATATGCTCAGTGAGCTTTGTCTCCAGTAGGGCCATTATTTGCTTAGTAAGGTACTCTTTAAGCCTGCTGATCATTGCTTGCATTTCTTTAAGAATAAGTTCTTTGAACTGGTTGTTTGACTCATTTATTTGCTTTTTGACTTCTTTCCCTGTGAGTTCCACTATTTCAGGGTGCATGACATTGGTTTCTGGGTTCTCAGACATCTCTATGGGTGCCCTATTGCCCTGCCTTCTTCCTATGTTTCTGGTGTTGAGAGACTTCACTTTAGAGGCTTAGCTAAGAGGTTTCTTTGAATGGCTCTCACAGTATGTGGTGGGGAGCCGGAATTTCTCTTTTGTTGGGAGTAAGCAGTAAGGGGGGCCCTAAGAGTCTGATGGCCTCTGAGGTGTCATAAGCACCCCCAGAGTCCTCAGCAAAGCTCTCCCGCCTGTCCTGGCTTCCCTTCTCTGAGGGTGGGGGTCTCCACCCTTGGAGCTGCGCCCACTACCCTGAGTTGTTTAGGAGGTTGGTGGCCTTTCTCTCATTTCTGCAACTGCTTCTTATGCCAGTTTCTTCTTGGGCACTGTTTAAGGGTGATCACAACAGGCCTGATGTGCTCTTCTGGGCTTTCTTTTACTCTAATCAGTTCAGTCTCAAGCTTTTTCTTCAATTGTTCCTGTTTACATCATTGTCTGTTATGGCTGCCAAGTACTGCTTATGATCTGGGCTCCAGGAGGCCTTTTTTAAGGGGAAGCTGGCTTTGTGTTTGTAGCATGAACTGCCCACGGGTTCATTATTTTGGATGCTGGGATTACGAGCTGCTGACAATTCCCCCTTCTCCCGGGTTCACACTTACCTCAATCTGAGGTCCTGGCCTCCTGGCTTTCCTCTGTCTGTGGTCTGTGGATGCTGGTGGCTCAGGATCACGTCAAGTCAGCTGCTGTTTTCTTCCACTTCCAATATGTCTTCAGGATTTCTGACCTTCCTGTGGCCTCCTGTCAGTTGCTGCGATGCTGCTTCTTCTCCTAGCTCCATCAGATGTTCTGGGCTCCAGCAGGCCTTCCTCTGTCTGCAGATGCCTGTGGCTTCCAGTCATTTGCAGCCATCCTGGAGTGACTTCCTAGGCTGCTGGGGTTTTGTTCCTCTGCATCTGATGTTCCTTCGGGATTTCCGACATTCCCATGGCCTCCTTTTTGGTTGTTGTGGTGTTCCTCCCTGTCCTAGCTACAATGAACAGGCATTTTATGACTAAATTCTCAACTTTTTAAGTGGGTCAACGAGGAGATACTGTGCAGCTCTGTTATTCAGCTGCCCTCTTGATCATGATCCAAATTTTCAAAGTAACTTCTTATTATCCTTAAGTTTTCCTTGTTATCTGTTGTAATTTCACCTTTTTTGACCTTGATTATACTGATGTAGATTTTCTCTTTCCTTTTTATTTTGTGAGTTTAGTAAGGGGTTTATCAATCTTGTCTATCTTTTCAAAAACACTTTTTGTTTCTTTTATTTATTAATTTTTAGTTTCTATTTCATTGATTTGTGTTCTGGTCACTATAATTTCATTTCTTCTACTAGATTTGAGGTTGATTTGTTCTTGTTTTTCTAGTGCCTTGAGTTGTAAGGTTAGATTATTTATTTGGGATTGCTTAGTTCTTTTTATGTGTGCATTTATGGAAATGATTTTTTTCTCTTAACACTGCCTTCATTGTGTCCCAGAAGTTGTGTTGTGATGTGCTGCCATTGGTGTTTGTCTCTGCAAACTTTATTTCTTCCTTGATTTCTTCTGTAACCCAGTGTTTATTTAGAAGAGGGCTATTCAGTCTCTAATGGTTTGAATTGTATCTTTTGATTGTGTTGTAGTTGATTTCTAGTTTTATTCTGCTATGATCTGACAAGATACTTGGGATTATATCAATTTTCTTGTATCTGTTTAAACTTGTTTTGTGGCTTATAATGTGATCTATTTTGGAGAATGCTCCACAGGCGGCTGAGAAAAATGTGTATTCTGTTTTTCTTGGATTAAAAATTCTGTATATGTCTGTCAGATCCATTTCTCCTATGATGTAATTCAGATCTGCTATGTCTTTGTTGGTTTTGTGTCAAGTTGACCTATCTTCTTTGGATAGAGGGGTGTTAAAGTCCACTATTACAGTATTAGAATTTATGTGTTTTTTTGTTTGTTTGTTTGTTTGTTTGTTTTTTGAAGTGGCTTTTGCTTTGTGTAGTTGGGTGCACCATTGTTCGGGGCATAAATGTTATGATTGCTGGTTCCTATTTCTGGATTGTTCCCTTTACAAGAATGATGTGATTTTTCTTTGTCTTTATTATTTTTTTCAACCAATTTTGGCCTAAAGTCCACTTTGTCAGCAAAGAGTATCGCTACTCCTGTTTTTGTTTTGTTTTGTTCCCCAATTGAGTGAAAGAACTCCAACCTTTAATTTTGAGTCTGTGTTTATCTTCATGCTTGAGATGTGTCTCTTGCGAGCAACATACTGTTGGATTGTATTTTTTATCCAGTTAGCCAATCTGTGTATTTTGGTTGGTAAGTTGAGGCTGTTAGCATTTAGGGTTAAGATTAATAAGTGTGTCTTAAGTCCTGCAATTTTGTAATCCTATAGATATTGCATTCTTTTGTTTACTTATTTTTTAGATGTTGTCTCTATTAAGGATAAACCTGCCACGGTGTTCTTTGTTATGTTTTTTGTTTGTTTGTTTGTTTTGGGGTTTTTTTGTTTTGTTTTGTTTTGTTTTTTCTGTTTCCCTATCCAGCAGACCTTTGAGAATTCTTTGTAGTGATGGTTTGGCTATCATAAATTTCTTCAAGGTTTGTCATGGAAGGTCTTTATTTCATTCTAGACCTCAAATGATATTTTTGCTGGGTACAGGAGTCCTGGTTCACAGTAGCTATCTTTTAAGGCTTTGAGGACTTCACTCCACACTTTTCCGGGCATTAAGACTTATGTTAAGAAGTCTGCTATTTCCCTGTTTGTTTTGCCTTGATGTGTCACTTGCTTTTTTTCTCTTACTGCTTTTAGAATTTTCTCTTTGCTTAGTAATTCTGTAAGTTTTATTATAATATGTCTACGAGAACTTCTGTTTTGGTCATATCTAGTGGGTGTATAGTATGCCTCTGTCACTTGTATGTCTATTTCATTTTCTATGTGTGAGAAGTTTTCTTGTATGACTTCAGTGAACAGATTCTTTAGACCTTTATTATAGATTTCCATTTTTTCTTGTATTCTTGCTATTCTGAGATTAAGTTTCTTTGAGTCTTCTATAATGTGTAGCATTCCTTTTCCTTGTTGATATTGAATTATTATGGTTGTTAACAGTATGGTTTATCGTTAGGTCCTTAGGTCTGTTTTTGAGAGATTTTTGTTTTGTTTTGTTTTGTTTTGTTTTTGCTGTTGAAGCTGGCACCTTCTCACTTTCTGGCAGGTTGCACAGGGAGTGGATGCCTCTGGGTGCCTCCAGTGAAGGGTGGTAATTAGGCTCATCTGCAGGGGTCTGAGGTACAGGCAGGGTTCTGGGCACAGCTATGTGGATGCCTGTGGGGTGCAGTGAATATGTGTGCCACGTAGGCTTTGTTGTGTTGACTTCGAAGTGTATGCAAAGGTCTGGATGCAGCTACAATGGGTGCCCCTGTTGTGCAGCTGTGATAGTTATAGAGTAGGTCCAGTTGCATGTGCTCTGAGGTGCATGTGAGGAGTCTGGGTATGGCTTCCTGGATGCTTCTGGTGCACAGCAGCAATCTATGGAGGTTAGGCCCAGCTGTGTGGGATGCTGAGATGCAGGCGGGGATCTGGGCACAATGTCTATATGATTTTTAATTATTGATAGGTAACTGTTCTACTAATGGGGGGTATTGGAGTAGGCGGGGAGTAGACTACAATTAGAGCTTAGCTTTAGGTAGCAACTAAAGAGCAGGAGAGTACTTACACAGCAGTGGATAAACTGACAGTACTCATACTCCAGACTGAAATTAACAGGGAAGAACACTAAGCAAGTTTCAGAAGAGTTGGGGAAGAGTTGAGAGTGAAGTGGGGAGAGTGTAATTTCCAGATCTATGGACTACTTTAGAATTTATGGTTCAGAGAGTTAATAAAGAGAGGAAGTAATTTAGCAACTAACTGATATATAGAGAGAAGGAGTTGGAAGGAAAGGAGAAGGGAAAACAAAAGAAAGCAGAAAAATGAAAACAAAGAGGGACACAAAAAAGTTCCAAAAATGGTCAATGGAAATTAAAAAACAGAAAGAAGAAAAAGAAGAGAGAGAAAGAAAAAAGAAAGGAAGAAAAAGAAAAGAAAAAGTAAATAAAAATAAAAAAGAGATAAAAGAGGAAACAAAAATATAAAAAACAAATAAAACCTAAAAAGAAAATGAAAAGAATTTTTAAAAAGAAGAAAGCTAAGAAAAAGACAAAAGGAAAACAGAAAGGGAAGAGAATAAAAAAGTAACAAGAGAAAAAAGAAAAGGAAAAAAGAAGGAAAAAGAAAAGAAAAGGAAAGGAAAGAAAAACTGATGAGTTTCAGGAAAGATAAGGAGCTAAACTTAAAAATGATAAATCATAGACCAAAACAAAACATGACAACATCACAACTTTCAAGGCAGGAGAAGATGGTGGTTGGGGAGACACTAAATCTGTGGCAAGCAAAGGCCGCAGGTGGTCAGACCTGAGCTTATGTGCACAGCTAGTGGTGGCAGTGAGTGGGGGACACTGGTCCCGATCTGAGGCCAAGGATGGCAGCAGGGTATGGGTATAGGCAGGAAGACCTGGCCTGATCCCCTGAGAAGGATGGCTTCCCTGAAAGTGATGGTGGCAGGTGGGCAGGGAGGCCAGGCCTCAAATCACAGGCCAGCTATGGTGGTGGTGGGCGGCGTACCTGGGCTCAGTCCGCAGTGGATGAAGGTGGCAGGTGATGAAATCTGGGCTTAGTCCACAGAGAGTGAAGACGGCAGGCCTGGAGGCCCTAGCCTATATCTGACGAGTGCTGGTACTAGAAGAACTGGATGGGCCTATGTTCAGGGCAAGCAGTGGTGGTGGGCGGAGCCATCCTGTCCTCCACAAGTTCTATGTCTAGCTCTGCTGGGAGCTATGGCTGTGGGCCAGGAGACACCAGCCCAAGTCGGAGGCAGCTGGGACCTAGCTCCTTGGCAAAAAAAGATGGCGCCAGCAATTTGTTCCTACCTCCACAGCAAGTGATGGTGATGGAGTATTTAATCTTTATTACCAAATCTTTTTTAGTTTTTTCAGTACTGAGGATCAAACCCGGGGCCTTGAACATATTAGGTAAGCATGCTCTTTGGTTAAGCTCCTTCTTGTACCTTTTAAATTTTATTTTGAGGTAGGATCTCTTCAGTTGCCCAGGCTAGCTTTGAACTTTTGATCTTCCTGCCTCAGCCTTCCATGTTAGGATTACAAGTATGTGCCACCTTACCTAGCTTGTGTTACTGAGTCTTAATTAGATTGCAGTAAAACTAGTATGTGCATTCATAGTATTTCAAGCCACTTGAAATACATTTATCAATACGTAAGTCATGAAATGGTTCTGATGTCATCTGTAAATATAAGGAAAAGCCCAGTTGGAAAAAAACATATAAACATAAATATTTAGAGTCAGTCATGAAATTAGAAGATTAGAAATAAACATTTTAAAATATGGAAATGGTTAAGTACATTATGATACACTCAATTATGCCATAATTATAAATTATGACTATAAAGATAATTTAGATATATGGAAAGTATTTGATAAAGTATTCTATACAGGATACAGAAATCTGTATCTCGTTACTATATAAAAGACAGAATGCTGTGGGAAAAAATGAAAACTTGTCATTGAGAAATGTAGCTCATTACTAGAGCATGTACTTAGCATACATATGATACTGGCCTAATCCCTAGTAACCAATCAATAAAAAATATCAAATACAAGAAACTTTATCTGTTCAAAACCTACCAAAGGGCTGGACCCAGTGTCACAGGCCTGTAATTTCAGCATTCAGGAAGGCTGAGACAGAAAGATCACACTTTTGAGCTCGGCCTTGGCAACTTAGTGAGACTCTGTTTCAACATCAAAAATAATGATGGGCTGGAGATGTAGCTTAGTATGAAGACCCCAGCCTAGATACCCTGTATCACAAAAAATAGATAAAATACAATCTTTCAGATTATAGGATGAACCCATTCATTCTAGACTCAGAAGAAATTAACATGTAATAGTTATAGTAGGATATTTTTCTGCTGTTCTTTTCAAGTTTATGGTACTAAGTATCATATATACATTCATACATATGTTCATACATACATACATACATACATACATACATACATATTGGATTGTCAGAAAAATCACGACATATTTTATCAAGGCTTTTCAGAGTTCATTTATTTATGTAAATAACAAAAATCAATCAGTGGTATAAAGTTTGTTTTGTTCAGTAACCTTTTGCTATCTTTCAGTGAGCTTCATAGTTTCTTATTCATAGAAGGACCCATTTTTGTTAGTGAAAAACCATGCAAGGGGTTTTGAAGAGAGTAAATGTAAATCTGATGTGCAAAATCAGGCAGGTATGGTAAGTGTGGCAGCACATCCCATTTAAGCTCCACTAAGTTTTGATGGGTTATCACACTTGTGTGTGGTCTCACCTAATTGTAATGGAACACAACTTCTTGATGATTAACAATCTCTGGATGTTTCTGGATGATAGATTTGTTCAGACCGCCCCAGTTGCCAACAATACACATTCAAATTGATTTTTTCCTTGGAAGGAGCTTGAAAAAACATGACACCTTTAAACTCCCACTGTACTGAGAGCATAGCCTTCTCTGATGAATGCCTGCTTTTGATGACATTTCAGGTGAATCATTGCATCAGGACCAAGACCATTTGCCTACCAACTGCATTGGATTTTTTTGTTTAGTTTTGTGTTTTGAAAGGTTTTTTTCCTTTCTTTCTTTCTTTCTTTCTTTCTTTCTTTCTTTCTTTCTTTCTTTCTTTCTTTTTGAGACAAGGTCTCACTCTGTAGCCTAGACTGATTCTGAACTCACTACATAGCAGCCCAGGCTAGCTTTGGACTCATGGCAATCCTCCTGCCTCAGCCTCCCGAGTGCTGGAATTACAGGAATGCACCACCATGCTCAGTTTATGTGGTACTGGGGAATGGAACTCAGGGCCTTACGCTTGGTAAGGCAAGTGCTTTAACCACTGTGCTGTTCCTCCAGCCCAACAATTGTAAAAAATCTACTTCTCATCACTGGTTATCAGTTGCTTCAAAAAAGGATTATGTTCCTCATGTTTAATGAGCATATTGCAGATGTTTGTGTGTGCTGTCCAATGCACTTATTTGAGTGCATGAGGAACTCAGATACCGAGCTTGCTTATATAGCTCAGCTTCTCAGCTTCTCTAAGTGGTCACAAACACTTGCATGGTGGATGTCCAATGTTTCTGCAGTCTCTGTGTCATATAGCACGGCTTTGACCTGATCACTGCCTTTATTGTGTTGTCATCAACCTCAGCAGCCCACCCTAACCGAGGAGCCTCATTGAGATCAGAATGACCACCTTGGAATTTTGAGAACCATCTTTGGCTCTGACATTGCTGTACAGCATTGTCATCATAAACTGTACACAACTTTCACAAGCTTGATGCTGTTTCTTCCTTGTAGAGAAATAAAACAGTACCACATGGCAAAAATTCACAGTTTGGTGTCTATCTTCAACTTGTGAAGTCTCCAAAAAAACAAATTTCTTATTTTCTTTTTTTAGTATGAAGTTAAAATTGCCAGCTATCAAATGACATGGCAACAACATAGATGTGAATGGATAACTCTGATACTTCCAGAAAATGAACTAGCACCATCTGTTGCTTAAATGCATCATGATTTTTCCAACACCTATAGATAGATAGCTATCTAGGTAGTCCACAGATAGGTATTTCAGTACTGGGGGTTAAACACAGGTCTTTTGCCCTGAGCCACCTTCCCAGCCCCTTTTTCCTTCTGTAGTGCTGCGATGCTGGGATTCACATCCAGTGCCATGTACATTCCAGGCAAGTGCTTTACCATTGAATTGCATCCTTAGCTCCAGTCTTTTCTTTTTTTTCTTTTTCTTTTCTTTCTTTCTTTCTTTTTTTTTTTTTTTGTACTAGGTACAAGGCAAGTACTTTACCACTGAGCTGTATCATCCTAGCCCTTCAGTCCTAAATCCTTCAAGTCTCAAGGTGATCTTCAGAGTTATAGATGGTGGGGACTGAGTGTGGGAGAGGACAGAAGTACTAAGGATTGAACTTAGAACCTCACGTGTGCTAATCACTAGTTCTCCTGCTGAGTTCTGTCCTCAGCCAGGTGATGATGTGTTTTAAATAAAGAAAAAAATTGTGAAAGGACATTAAAATGCTTAAAAGCAACAAGGTGAAGTGGAATGAGCATGGTATTTTTTTTTTTTTTTCTTTTTTCCCTTGGCAGTACTAGCATGGAACCCAGGGCCTTTGCACTGTGTTTCACCTCCAGCCTATTGCCTATTGTTCTTGGGATTTTTTGTTTTGTTTTGCTTGTTTGTTTGTTTGTTTGTTTGTTTGGAGATAGGGTTTTGCTCTACAGTACAGGCTGGTCCTGAACTCCATATGTAGGCCAGGCTGGCCTTGAACTCATGGAAATCCTCCTGCCTCAGCCACACCCAGCTTATGGGGCGCTGGGGAATCAAACTCAGGGCCTTGAGCTTGCTAAGCAAACACTTGACTGCTGAGCTATTCCTCTTGCCCCCAGACTATTGTTCTTGTTTTGTTGTTGTTTTTGTTGTTGTGTGATTCTGGGGATTGAACCCCAGAGCTTTCACATGGAGCTATATCTCCAGGTCATTTTTTTAATGTTATTTTGAGATAAGGTCTCATTGAGTGTCTGCATTGTCCAGACTAGGCTCAAACTTGCAACCCTCCTGCCTCAGACTGCCAGAGTGCTGGGATTATAGGTGAGTACCACCATGCTCAGCTCGTTTTGATTTTTAGACAGGGTCTTGCTAAGTTGGCCAGGCTGGGATCAATTTCACAACCAATCCTCCCACCTCAGCTTTCCAAAGCACTTCACAATCAATCAGCTTCCCAAAGTGCTGGAATTACAGGCCTGTGCCATTAGGCCTTGAAAGAACACAGGTTCTGAAGTTAGGCTAGTTTTAAATTATTGCTCTCTCAGGAGTTGTGTGACTTTATGTTGTTTTTGTTTTCTCAGCAGTAAGTGAAAATAATACCTTCAGTTATTGTAAGATTTAAATGATGTACTCAGGGCCAGGTGTGCTGGTGTCCACCTGTAATGTGAGCATGCTGAGAGGCTGAGCCAGGAGGATTGCAAACTCAGGGCCAGCTTGTGCAGTTTAGGGGTTTAGAAAGACCTTGTCTTGGAGGGGGAAAAAACAGCTGGGAATGTGAGGATGTCACTCAGTGCAAACTACATTCGTCATTCCTACAGCTGTCTCAAGAGCACATGCCATGGCATGCGGCTGTCAGTTCTCTGCACTGTCCACACAGCCACTGCTGTTTCAGCTTGGGAATGGAAATCCCTTTGCTCACACTCTAAAAGAATAAACGCTGAAACTTTCTGGTTAGCAACATTTCACAAAGTGAAAATCTCAGGATTACTAAGATGTTCTCTGCCTTACCCAAGGTGCCAGGGTTGCCTGGCATGGAAAAGGGGAAGAAAGAGAAGGCAGGAGTTAAGACTGCCAGGGTCTTCTCCGGGGAACCCCGGTACTCAGTTAACTGTCCTCCAAGGCAGCCAGCTCCCAAGAGAGCCAAAGATTATAGCCAGGTGGGAAGAAAGGCCGGGAGGGGTATCATGTAGGTGTCAGTTCAGCTCTGCCATATAGTATTTTGACCTCAGGAAAAAAATTTTAATCTGTCTGAACTTATTTTCTCTTTACTCCGTTCAGTTAGATGTTCTATCTAAGTCTGCCATACTGCCCACTCTAGGGCATGCCACTCACAGAGATTACACAGGAGTTATGCAACAACTGGGTTAAGAAGCTGTAACAAAGAGTTGGGTAACAGTGGGAAAATGAGGTAGACGTTATGTCTCTCTCGTGTGACAGTCTGAGTGTAGGCTCTGTAGTGACAGAGACCCCAATGTCAGTATTTTGTTTTGTTTTTTATTTCCGGTGCTGGGAGTTCAACCCAGGGCCTTCACACAGAGCTATATCCCCAGCCCGTTTTTATTTTTATTTTGAGACAAGGTCATGCTCTGTTGCTCAGGCTGAGCTTGAACTTGCAGTCCTTCTGCCTCAGCCTCTCAGAGTGCTGAGATTACAGGCCTGTGCCACCAGGCACAGTGGCTTTGTCAGTCCCATTTCTCTGCCATATACACTATGTTGCTTTCGGCCACGTCGTCCAAGATGGAAAGTCAACATTTAATCCAACAGAGAGAGAAAAAAAAAAAAACAAGCAGGGAGACATGTTCTTGTCCTTACCAAGTACTGTCTACATGTTCCACAAGTCCATTTTCCCATGTCGCTGTGCCACCGCTAGCTGCAATACAGGCTGGGAAAATCGACTTTAGCTGCAGAGCCATGTGCCCATTGAAAACCTTTGTTATTGGACCTGGGAATGCATCTCAGTAGTGAAGTACATGCCTAGCACGTGCAGGGCCTTGGGTTTGATACCCAGAGTGTGCATGCGTGCGCACACACACACACACACACACACACACGAAGAAGCAGCAGCCAGATCTGGTGGCACAAGTCTGTAATGTAACCACTCTAGGATGCTGAAGCAGGAGAATCACAAGTTTGAAACCAGCCTGGGCTATTTAATGACTAAGAAAGACCCTGTCGCAAAATATGAAAAGTAAAAAATAGGCTGGGATATATCTCAGTATCTTAGAGCAAAGATTTAAATGATACAGTCAGAGCCAGGTGTGACAATGCGTGCCTGTAATGTGAGCGCAAACGAAAAAAAAAAAAAAAAAAGGAAAAGAAAAGAAAAACTGTTACTTTCTAAGAAGAACAGGTAGAAGATGTTTTGGAACAATTCGTCTCTGTCTCCCTTGTAAGATTGGTTTTTTTGTTGGTGGTTTGGTTTGGTTTTCTTGAGAATTGGTCCCTGGGCCTTGGCCTGAGCTACATCCCTTTGAGACAGTCTAGGTTCACACTTGCAGTCCTCCTACTTGAGCCCCCCAGGGTGCAGGACACTGCACCTGGCCTTTGTAAGATTTTTGTGAAAATTAAACACAAATCAAAGCTCCTGACACAAGTGTGTAGGTGCTCTTTCCTCCCCGCCCCCCCCCACACTTACACTTACAGAAAAGGAAATTACTTACACTTACAGAAAAGGAAATTACTTCCAATAGCTGTTGTTTAAAAATATATTTAGAACAGATCAATAAATACTATATGGAGTAAAACTTTCCTTACTTGATTAATCACAAAGTTTATGCATGTGTTAAACTGTAGAGCACTAGAATGAATGTGAAACATGCGGCAGAAGTGAGATCTAGGAAAGGCAAGAGCCAGGAAGATACTCAAGTGTACTGATCATGATCAGAAGCTTCAACCACTAAAACTGAGTAAGATCATGGAAATGACTATAAGCAAATTTAAGCAGTGCAGATTTCAACGTAGTCAGGGCTTAAATGACTGAGTCGCTTGATTGGTCACTACTTCTCTTTTGGATAAACCAGCAAAGTCAGGATTTTGCTTTTAGGAGGAATTTAGTCTGCTCCTTAAGTGGAAGTACTTTATTTTATTTTATTATGTGATACTGGGGATTGAGCCGGGGCCTTCACACTAAGCTAAATCTGCAGCACACTTTCGATTTTTTATTTTGAGATGGGCTTGCTGAGTTTCTAAACTGCCCTGGCCAGGATCAAATTTGTGATCCTCCTGCCTTAGCCTTCCAAAATCCTGGAATTACAGACCTGAACCACCAGACTCAGCTAAGTGGAAGTATTTTTGATTGCCAGGAGAGAAGTGTGACCTCAAGGGTCATAAAATAAGTAAGGACTTTTTTCACAAGATGGGGAATAAAAGAAAAATAATTTTAAAGAAAATGCATTCATTCACTAACTCTTTTGTGTTTATTCATTCATTTTGTGGTATTTTGATATTAGGAGAAAAAAACAGGATCTCCCTCTTAGGTCTGGTATGCTAATGAGATTGGGTGTGCAGACTTGTGTACTTACACATTACCTATTCTGGATTCTTCTCAGCACCTCCTTTAGATGGTACAGCAAAATAACAGTGTATGCCACTGGAGGCATAATTCATGCCTGGCATGCATGAAGCCTTGGATTCAATTTCCCAGTACCACATCGAGATTATGTGGGCATGGTAGCTCATGCCCATAAACTCAGCACTTGGGAGGCTGAAGCAGAAGGATTGCCACAAGTTTGAGGCCAGCCTGGGCTATATAATGAATCCAGGACTAACCTGGAATACAGAATAAATCTGCCTCAAAAAAAAAATTGTGTATGTACTGCCATATACTTATATGTCAAGTCAAATCACAAAGCTTTTAGAAAGATTGTGTTTTTTATTTAAACTTTAGATCAGAATAAACATTACAAATTTCTGCTCCCAAAATTTGTATTGCAGATAGCATGGAGTCCTGTTGGGTGTGGTGGCATATGTCTGTAATCTCAGCACTTTGGGAGGCTGAGCCAGGAGGATCACAAATTCAAATTCCACCTCAGAAATTTAGGGAGACCCTGTCTTGAAATTTAAAAGGACTGGAGATGTGTCTCAGTGAGAGGGCCCTGGATTCAATCTGCAGTGGTGAAAAAAATCAGAAAAATAGAGCAGAGAATTCTTTGTTTTCCTTTCCATTCAAATAGCACTTATTATACCTATGCAGTGGTATTCATTATAACAAGATTTTTACTTACAAATCAGATAATTCATTCAGTTGTGTTAACTAAGTGCACAGCAATCTTTATCCTCAAGGGATGTCCTTCATTTTGATATCTTCTCCATATCTTTGAGATTTATAATTATAATTGATTGACCTGGTTTCTGTTCCAACTTCCTCACCTTTTAGATCTATAACCATAAACAAATTACTTAGTCCCTTGAATTTTAGGTCCTTGTAAAATGGAGATAGTAGTAGTGCCTGCCGTACTGGCCTCAAACGAATACCAAAATTCTCTTAGTATAATCACAAAATACACTGAATAATTTCTTTCCTCTTTCTTTCTTTCTTTCTTTCTTTCTTTCTTTCTTTCTTTCTTTCTTTTTTTTCAAAGTCTTACTTTGTAATCCAGGCCGGTCCTGAACTCACTGTGTAATTCAGCTGCCCTCAGACTCATTACAGTCCTCCTGCCCCAGCCCCCCAAGTGCTGGAATTACAAGCATGAGCCACCCTGCTTATGTGGTGCTGGGGAATTAAATCCAGGACCTTGAGCTGCAAGCACTTTAATGGCAGAGCTATACCCCTAGCCAAGAACAGTGATTTTTTTTTTTTTAATGGCTATCACTTCAGGCCTTGAATGTATTGTAACATTCCAGCTGATATTTATTTTATTTTTTAGAAACTACATCAAAACAATCTATCAATATGGAGGATTACTTGATTTGTTTTTGTTTTGAGTTGCACATGCTAGGCAAGCTTTTTACCACTGAGCTACATACATATGAGCCCCAGAAGGTGGTATTTAAGTTGCTAACTAATTTTTCTCAGTACCTTAAAAATTAATGAAGACTGTATTTCTCTTTTTCTCTTGAAATACCACACAACCTCTGTTTTTGCATTTCTCCTTCTAAATAACTGCTAAAATGAGAAGTGGTTTAAGTAATTTAAGCCTCTGGTAGTTACACCAATATTGCAGTACTAAGAAAACAGGTAGAAGCTTTTATTCTGTCTTGGCAATGGGAAAGAAAATTAGCATTGTGAAAGTCCTGATCTAGTAGTAGAATTATTTACATTTTGTCACTTAATCTCTTTTAATCCTCACAATAGTGCTACAGGGTAGGGTTACTAAAGGAGAAAACTGGGCTTAATCGTTTAATGACTTGCCCCAAGTCATACAGCTCAGGCTGTAGGACTGGGATTGAGCACAAAGATGGAGGTTTTGCTCTGACAGATTTTCAGCTGGTGCTGGTGCTTCTGGTCTGGGGTCTCATTTTGAGAGCCACTGGGAGAACTGCTGTATTGATCATCATAATGTACCTGTGCTCTGTTTTTTGTTTGCTTGTGTATTTGTTTTGGTTTTTGGTAGTTTTGGGGATCAAATCCAAGGTCTCGTGTGTAATACACAGGCACTTTGCCACTGAGCTATACCCCCATTCTCTTTTCCTGTATGTGATTGGCGAGTCAGGTATAACCACAAGAGGAGTCACAGGAGAAAAACAAGAAAGCAGATTTTATTATACTCATAGGTCCTAGATTGGAGGTCACTGTATCCTCCTCTTGGTCAGTGCCAGGTTTGTATCAGGTGGCAGAGGCTCGGGGAAAGCCAAAGCTAGAACCGTATTGGGGTTTCTGTAGGGAAGATACCAGGTAGAGCAGTGTAAGCAATTGAGGAAAAGCTGGATGGAATAATCTCAGTGTGCCCTAAACTGTGAAGGGAGTCATTATATGCCTCATCCCAGGACATTGGATAAATAAGGCAGAGAAATACTGCTTCCTATAGTGTATGGTCTACTCTAGAAGGATGCAGTATGCCCTGGATTGAGTACCGTGAGTACCAAAGCCATACTACCTTTGTTATCTTTAAGAATTGCTTAGCTTCATCCAGGAAGTTTTTTTAATTTGTTAAAACCTCATAACGTAGAGCCAGGCATGGTGATGCAAACCAGTAACTCAGCACTCTGGGAAGCTAAAGCAGAGGTTGGAAATTTGAGCCCATATCAGCAACTTTATGAGACCTCGTCTGAAGTTTTAAAACAAAACAAAAGTTTAATAGTGGCATATTCCTGTAGTCCCAGCACTCTGGAAAGCTGAGGTAGGAGAATCATAAGTTTGAGCCAGTGAGAGCAATTTAGCAACTTAGTGAGGTTTTGTCTCAAAAAATAAAAAGGGGATGGGATGTAGCTCAGTGTGAAGGCCATGGGTCCAATCTCCTACCACTAATACATGCGTACATGAATACAGTTAAAGGGCTGGGGTGCAGCTCAGTGCAAAGATCCTGGATTCATTCAATTCTTAGTACTGAAAAAAATCATAAAATACAGAAAATGAAAAATATATACTGTACAATCTGTAACTCTGCCTTCAATATTGGGGTTGGAAAACAAGCATCTTGGTTACTTTGTCATTGCTGTGATGGAGTTCCTGCCACATACAAATCTGGGGAGGAAAAGTTTATTTTAGCTAAGTTTCAGAAGGTCACAGTCAATTCATGGACAGCTGGCAATGATGGAAGTACATGGCAGATTCAGAGGCAAAGGCAGTTCCTTATGTGTTGCAAACAGGAAGCCAAGTCAAGTCAAGTCACAAAAGGAAAGAAGGAAGTAGCATACATCCTTCCAGGTTCTGTCCCAGTGATCTGCCCCTTCTGGGTCCAGCCTCAGTGTTTCACCCCTTCCATGTTTAAGCCCCCACCACATACCTGTAATCCGGTCTACATGCCTGCAGTCGATAATCTGCCACACACCTATAATATAATTCATTCTCCAGACAAGGCCCCAAACCCCTAACACATTATCTATGGATTCCATAGGTAATCCATAACTTCCAAATACATCAGACTTTTGAGGGATATTGCCAATCTAAACCTCAATACCAAGCAAGGGATCAACACGGTTTATCCCAATTGAAATACATGCCAGGACTGGAATAACAGCACATCAGTTAGAGAGCTTGCCTAGCAAGCACAAGGCCCTGAGTTCATTTCCTGAGTACCACATAAACTGGGCATGGATGGTGGTGCACCCCTGGAATCTCAGCTCTCAAGAGGCTGACGCAGGAAGATTGCTGTGAGTCTGAGTCCAGCCTGGACTACAGAGCCAGACCTTGTCTCAAAAACAAAACAAAATGGCTTTTTTTTTTTTCCCTTAAAATATTAAGTCAGGATCTGGGGGTGTATCTTGGTGGTTAGAGCACTTGCCTGTCAAGCACAAGGCCCTGGGTTTGATTCCCCACCACAACTCAACAAAAGTTGAGTGTAGTAGCACACACGTATAATACCAGCAGCATTCTGGAGGCTGAGGCAGGACGACTGCTGTGTGTTCGAGACCATCCTGGGCTAGATAATATATTCAGGACCTGCCTGAACTGCAGAATAAGATTGTGTCTCAAAAAAAGTAAATAAATTAAATTAAGTCAGAAGAATGAGATAGGTAGAAAATTTTAAATTACATAAAAATGGTAATCATAACATTGAACATGAGTGAGTTAACCAACTTTTATTAAAAAGCAGAGATTGTCAGGGTAGGTTATTTATTTATTTATTTAAAGACAGGGTCTCTCCCTGTACTTCACACTGGTGCTGAATTCACTCCATAGCCCGGGTGGCCTCGACCTTAGCAATCTTCTTGATTCAGCCTCCAGAGTGCTGGGATTATAGGTATGCATCACTACACCCACCATGACTAGATTTCTTTTTTAAAAAATCAAGATTCACCTATTGGTGTCTATATGAGATAAAATTTTGATTTGAATAGACAAATAGAAAGTAGAGGTTGGGAACTTAGCTCAGTGGTAGAGAACTTGCCTAAAGGCCTTGGGTTCAGATCTCAGCACCACACTCCCACTTAAAAAAAGATATATCATGCAAACTGGACGAAACAAAATCTGGAGTTCGCTGGGGCCAGTGATACAGGCCTCTTAGCACTCTGGGAAGCTGAGGCAGGAGGATTGTAAATTTGAGCCCAGACTGGTTAATTTTGTAACTTAGTGAGACCCTGTCCCAAAACTGATGGTAAAAAAATGGGAGTAGCTCAAAGAAAGGCATTGGGTTCCATCCCCAGTACCACAAAGATAAGAAAATATAAAAACTATAAATGCATGTAACAGCAGATCACCAAAATATACCAAACAAAACCCAAAAACCATGGAGAAATAGGCAGGTATACAGTTCTACAACAATACTTAGAAACTGCAGTAGTTCACTTTCAAAAGTGTATAGAATGGCTAGATAGAAGACCAATATGTAAATTGGAAGCTTGAGGAAATGCCACTAATTAAATCTAGCAGATATATGTAGAACGCTCCACCCAACAGCAGCAGGATACACAGGTTTTCAGGTGCCCATGAAAGATTCTTCAGAACAGACCTATGAACTAATATGGAATGTGCTTGCCAAGAAAAATAGATTGGTGTTAGAAATTATTAACAAAAAAATTAAGGAAACTGACAGTATGTTGAAATGAAGCAACATGTTACTAAAATATTTAAACAAATAAATCAAAAGAAAAATTAGAAAATTATTTGAAATGAATGAGAATGAAGTATAAAATTGGGAAAGTTTAAGGGATACAGGTAAGGCAGTACTTAAAAGGAAATTTGTAGCTAAAAATGCCTACAATAAAAAAGCAGAAGCTGAGCCTGGAGGTGTAAGCCTATAATCCCAGCACTCTGGAAAGCTGGGATTACACTCTGGATCACAAATTCAAGATCAGCTTGGGCACTTTAGCAATTTAACTAGACCCTGTCTCAAAATAAAAAAAAAAATAAACATGAACTAGGGATATAGCTCAGTGTGAAACCCCTATGATAATCCCAAGTACAAGAAAAAAGAAAAAAAAAGAAAGGAAAGGAAAGGGAAAGAAGGAAGGAAGGAAGGAAGAGAAAAGAGGACTGAGGGTGTAGTTCAGTGGTGGAATGCTTATCTAGCATATGAGAGGTCCTGGGTTCAAATTTTTTTAGCACTGCAAAATGAAAGAAAAACTATTAATCAATAACTTTAACTCTTTTTTCTCAATCAAACAAGTATAATTCTCAAATTATCACAAAATTTACAATCAACAAAATATTTTCCTCATTTTTCATGTGGCATTTTCATACAATTTAATGATTTCACTAATATGTCACAATACGCCTTCATTAGTCCCTCAAAATGATGATGTAAATAGTCTGTACAACCTACCATAGAATAAAAAATGAAGCCTCAGTTTCCTACGACTTCATAGCAGCTGGGCACGCTTTTGGTGACACCAACAAGAATCCTCCATGCCAACTAGGAACCATGTACCTCCCAGGAACTGGGCCTTCCAGTGACCCCAAGAGGAGGAGGAAGGCCTTGGTTCCACACACTCAACCCGCCTCAAGGCAAACCCAAGAGAGGAATGTGGCCTGGGAGGAAGGGAAACCTCATTTCCTCATCACCCAGGACACGAGTGCCAGGAAAACTGAGTTGTCTGCACACTTGCTCCAGCCAGTCACAGCTGCTCAGCGAGTTACAGCACTGCTTCCAGCTTCTATAGCAGCAATTTCAGGTGGGAAAAATACCTTATCTCCCCCCTAGAGTTAAAGATTAAATCATAAAGAAGAAACAAAAATCACTGCACATGTGAGTGATGTCCATCCTAACCTGAGTCCCATGCTCCAGGCTGACCTTTCATGGAGCCATGAGCTTCAGTACCTCCACAGGGACCCTGAGTCTAGACCGCTCAGAGCTGATATCCATCCACTGCTGGTCACTCTCAGCAGCAGGAAACCACCCAGAGCCTGTGGTGATGTGTGGCTTACACTGAAAAGGTGACCAGTAACAGTTAAGAAAGTTCCAGTAGTATATCCGTGTTTTCTCAAAAGTTCAAACTCTAAGATGCTTGTGACAATTCAAGTTTTCTATGTCAGGAGTCTGGTAGTAGGAGATTCAAACCTTGGATCTTATAATAAGACTTTTTGCATTAGTTAGACATGAGCCCTGGTTGAAAGGAAGAACTACATAGGATGTCTTCCCAGGGCCTAATTGACACGTCCGTTTGGGAACATGAGTGGCTTCCTGGCGATATAATGATCATGTCCTACATTCTTTGTCCTGGAAGATATTACTAGTGCTCTTAGATTTCATGCTTCCAAGAAGCTATCAAACGTCAACCAGGATTAAAAGCAGAATCGCTCACAGCCAAAAGTCATCCAACACAACCAAAAATAGATCTGCTTCCAGGCACTTGGAGGAGGCTGTAGCCATGGTCCAAGGGGGCTAGACTATTACTCAAGCTAGTGGCAGACAGTCACATCATGGCATCATCCCCAGGGTGCTGGCTTCACAGGCATACAGAGTGCAAGGCTTGTGGGATCAGGAACGCTTCCACCCACATTTCAGAAGATGGCCTTGGAGGCCAGGCAGTGTGCCTATTGGAAGGCAGTGTATGAAGTTGTGAAAGGGAAGCCTAAGGTGCAGTGGAGACCCTAGGAACTCAGAGATGCCAGGAATGTGGTTTGTCTGCAGAGGAAGGCCACAGGCTATGAACAGAGATGTTTAGAGGTTGCAGCCAGAGGCAGTTCCATAGTCACAAGCTTTTGGAGCTAACATCTTACCACAGCATGGCTCAGGTGCTGGTCACGGAGCCACAGGATTTAATGTTTGCGTACTGAGTTTCAGGCTTGCTTTAGTCTAATTTACTTTCTGTCTTCCTATTCCTCCCTTTTGATATGGGAATATTTATCCTGTGCTGTTGTATGTTGGAAATGCATAACTCTTTTTCCACAGTAGCTCACAACTAAGAATTTGCCTTGAGCCTCAGAGGAGAGAGAACTTGAATTTTTTTTTAGCAGTATTGGAAGTGTTATAGAGGGACTAAATGCATTTTGCATATGGAGATGGGCATGAGCCTTAGGGACCAGGGGCAGTGTCTGTTCAAGTATTTTGTTCATTATGGTTTAGATTTGGAATGTCCTTCCAAAAGCCTCATGTGTTTGGATGTTATGGATTATATATGAATTGCACATGCTCTTAGAGCCTGGTTGGAAGAGACATTTTATTGAGAGTGTGTGGATCATTAGGGTATGGCCTTGAAAGATACACTCTCGCTTTAGTGCCTCCTGAAAGCTGATCCTTCCTCTTGCGAAGCTGTGAGTAACTGTTCTCCCCCAGACCCTCTACCATTGCCAACCACCCATAAATGGACTGAGATCTTCTGGAAGTATGAGCTAAAAAATAAACCTTTCCTTTTATTTTATTTTATTTTTGAGACAGAGTCTCACTCTGTGGCCCAGGCTGGTTCTCACTATGGAACCCAGACTGGCCTTGGACTCACTGCAGTCCTACTGTCTTAGCCTCCCAAATGCTGGAATTACGGGTGCGCCACCACACCCAGCTTATGTGGCACTGGAGATTCAAACTCAGATACTTAGTGCTTGGTAGGCAAGCGCTTTAACCACTGAACCATTCCTCCAGTCTCAAACCTTTCCTTTCTTACCTTCGGTGTCAGGTATTATGTCCTAGCCACGAGAAAGTGACTAGAACACCTAATATAACCTTTCTTGCACAGACCCTTCTGTAGATGTATTTCTGACGGGTGAGTACCTATGACTGGCTCTTCTTCTGGGTAAAGGGAACAGCTGACTTGTTTCTGAATCACCACACCAGGGGTCCTGCAGCATGTCTGAGAGTTCCTGGTGCTGGTGAGGTGCTCAGTCACTGAGGTTGTCAGTTTTAAAAAATTGTGTCCTTTTGGTGCATGTGCAGTGAAATCTTTTTATAGTTTTAATTTGTATTTTCTGATGACAAATGGAGCTGAACATTTTTACCTTCACTTATTTGCTGTCTGTATGTATGTTTTAGTTCAAGCATTTTGCTTTTTTCTCAAAAAATAAAATAAAATAAAAGGCCATATCTTGTAAATTCATGTACTTATTTACTTTTTGTGGTATTTGGGATTAAATCCAGGGCCTTATCCATGCTAGACAAGCACTCTACTATGGAGCTATGTCCAGAATTAACAAATCTCTTGAGACAGGAAGCAGGTTAGGAAGGGCTATGGAAATGGGGAATGTCTACTTAATAAATACAGAGTTTCTTTTGGAGGTGATAAAAGTGCTCACAAACTAGATGGCAGTGATGTTTGCACTACTACTATATGTCACTAGCAGTAAATTTTATGTATATTTTACCACAATTCAGCAAACCATCTACCTATACCGTTTAGTTAAAATAAGAAACCTTTTCAACGTTTCTGGTGTAGAGGATTTAACCTAAGGCCTTTGCACTAAACTACATCTCCAGACTGCTTTGTGTTTTTATTTTGAGTCAGGGTCTCACCCAGTCACTAAGTTCCTCAGACTGGGCTTGAATTCAGTCCTACTGCCTCAGCCTCCCAGAGTGCTAGGATAACAATTGTGCACCACTATATCTAGATGAAATAAAAGTTTTCATATAAAAAGAATCATGAATTGATTTTAACATTTTACTTTGTATAATATGCCACTTGACAAAAATAATAAACAGTTTGGGGCTCTGCTGATAGGCTGTGAGGAGCCAAGGTAGTTTATTAAGTAGCAAAAAGTAATTCAATTAGAACTCTGTTTTTTCTTTTTTTGAACTGTGGTTCTGGGCACTGAGCCTAGAGCCTTGCACATGCTCTGCAGCGTTCTACCACTGAGCTGTAGTCCCAGCCCTACTTAGTTTTATTTGGAAGTAGAGTCTCAAAAACACACCTAGGCTAGACTCACATTTATGATTCTGCCTCAGCTTCCCAAGTTACTGGGATTACAGGCATGTGCCACCATGCCCAGTGACTTGTTTCTTGAAATGGAGTCTCACTATATTGCCCAGGCTGGTCTCAGATTTCTGTCCTCAGCCTCACAAGTAGCTGTGGGTTCAGGTGCAGGATATCTGGCTGCAAGAAAACCACCTGGAATCACAAGCTTGATTGGTGGGAGGCAGAGTGGAGACACATGATACCTTGGTCTGAGGCCCTCAAAGCCTTACATTAGGGCAGTCGTGGTAGAAGTGGAAAGAAACTCGTGGAAGCCTAGGCTTCACCCTGCACCTATGCCCACTGCACCTATAATCCTATTTTAGTTGAGGCCAGAGTTAGCAAACCAGAAGACATGTAACAGTGTCTTTCTACATACAAGCATATGTAGAGCTCCCCTAAAAAGATAACAGGCCAGGAAATACCAGATAGCCTGAAATGATTTTCTTTTCGGTTGACCAAGACATTTTTTATATTTGCTTTCTTATCTTTGCCTAAGATAAGCAGCAGCTGTCATTTATTGATCATTTGCTAAATGAACTATACATGTAGTATTACCTGATAAGCTCAGTTTTACAACCCTGCAGTGTATTATTTCTGCCTATTTTATGGATGAATAAACTGACATTCACAGAGATTAAGAAACATGCTCTCAAGAATAAGTGGAGTGGACTTCATACCTGACCAAAGCCTCTGAGCTCGAAAGGAAAAGAGAGCTAGAAGAATAGCACCGCGGTTAGAGCACTTGCCTCGCACGAGTAATGCCCTGAATTCGGTTCCCTAGTGGCACATAGCTGGGTATGGTAGTGCACACCTGTGATCCCAGCTCTTGGGAGGCTGAGACCGGAAGACTGCCCTGTGTTTGAGTCCAATCTGGGCTACATAGTGAGTTCAGGACCAGCCTGGACTGCAGAAGTTAAGATTGAAAAACATGGTATTTCGTGCTACCCTGATCATGCCCGTCACCAACTTAAATACATCATTCTTTTCACTCAAAATGGCTTGTTAGCTTTCCTGAAATTTGAACATATTTGTTTTAATCAGTCCTTTGAAAATTCACAAAAGACCCTTTATGTATATATCTTCTAAGAATGTTGAGCTAGTCTCACAACCTTCTGAGAGGGTGGGTGTGAGGGCCTCTGACAAAGAATTAGATCTTTGCTGTGATAAGTATCAGAGAAGAAGTGGAAATTTAAACTGGAAACTAGAGACTGGCTGGCCTGCAGTGGGAACTAAAGGCACTGGGCTGGGAGTCATTCTGTTGCTCTCTTGAGAACTCATTTCAGGGCCCACTTGGAAGGGAAAGAAAAGATGACCTGTGCAGCCTACAGGCAGACAGGCCCCGGCACAAAAACCAGAGATGAATGAGCCTTGTCTTAACAAAAGATTATCTGGTTCATGTTTCTTTTTGTTCATTTCCCTCTTGCTACCCCTGAGCCTTTGGTAAAAGCTTATTGAAATGTCTCAGCCTGACTTAACTGTGCTACTGGGAGTTAAGAGCACTATCCACTTTGGATCAAAGACTAAAAGGTGGGAGTCGGTCCCCTTGACGCCAGCTTGTTGGTAGCTATGTTAATTGTGAGCAGTTCCAAAGGGAAGGTAACACATAGACACCTACATGGGGAGGGAGGTCAAGCAGGGCAGACACTTTCATAGTCTGTGACTGTCCCCTGTACTTCCTGCCATGGAAGATTGAGGTAGAATTTATGTTGAGGGAGCCAGGCCTTCCTTATCTGTTTACCTTACGGGGGTGGGGAACTTCCAGCCTGCAGGCTGTATGGTTGGGCAAGCCAAGGCAACCATCACATTAGGGTGTTTAAATTTCTGATCTTGTATGGCCCAGGAATGATCTCCTAAATATCCAAATGGCCCATGATAGAAAGAAAGTTCTCATTTGAACAGTGTTTTCTAGACTGCAAGTCAGACTCGTTAGTGGGTCATAAAATAAATTTAGGTAGTGTTGATCAGCATTTGTTTTTAAATGAAATAGAATGGAAAGGATTTTGTACTTGGAAATATTAGTTGTTGCTTTTGTTTTTTCTTTATAAAGCATAACTATATGTGTATGTGTTGGGTCACTGTGTAAAATGGAAAAGCTTGAAAATCACTGCTTCAAGTACCTATTGAATGAAATCAGTTAGCTAAGTCAGGTATCAAGGGGAAAAACTGAGTTAACTAATTAATTTATTATGGTACTGTGGATTGAATCCAGGGCCTTTGCACTGAGCTGCATCCCTAGCCCATTTTTTAGTTTTGATTTTGAGACAGGGTCTCACTAAGTCGCTAAGTTGCCTAAGCTGAGCTTGATTTTAAATCCTTCTGCCTCAGCCTCCAGAGTACTGGGATTACAGTCATGTGCCACCATGCAAAGCTTTTATTGTATAACATCACTACTCAGATTTCTGGTAGATCACAATCTTCTGTCTCACTCTCTGTGTTCCCTAGTTAACAGTAAGTATTTATATCACTTATGATGAATCTTAATTATACCAATTTATTTGACTAAATTGTTTTATATGTGAATGACATATTCATGTTAATTCACCTATATCTCAAACATTTTCCATTAGTTTACAAGTTTCGTTTATAAGCCAAGTACTCAGGTATTCATTTCCTTGTAGATTAGCACAGAAAGACAATATCACCTCAGTTATGGTTGCAAGAGTTGCAGAAAAAAAGAAAAGTGGGACTCTTTACCAAAACGGGAGCTGCTTTTTTTTTTTTTTTTAACAACAGTGTAGGCTGAACTTAGGGCCTTCACATTGAGCTACATCTCCATCTGTTTCCATCTGTTTTTATATTTTTATTTTGAGAGGTTCTTGCTAACTCTTCCAGGCTCAGTTCAAACTTATGATCCTCTTGCCTTTGCGTCCCAGACTGCTAGGTTACAGGTATGCACCACCACTTAACTAATGATCTTCAATCATTAACAGTAAGTTATAGATAATTTAATGAAACTAAGGCAATTTCAACAAAAGTAAAAATAGCTACTACTGAGTGTAAATAGTTGACTTCCTGACATTTATTCTGCCTCAGATGACTCCCAGGGGTATTCTGTCCCCTGACCAGTAATTGGTTCCAGAAAAGGTAAGTAACCAGTTGTGTGAGGTTTTTAGAAACAATTCCTTGCTACTAAAAGTTGTCTTCCTTGGACATGGGCACGTGTGGGTTTTAATGCCAAGAATTTCTGCAGTAACTTTGCTGTTGCCTGTGGATAAAGTTGTTACAAGGTACGGCAGGTGAGTGTGGAAGAGCCCTGCATCTTACCAGCTGCATCAGTCAACCATGCCATACCTCTGAACTTCCTTATCCCATGATATATTTCCATATTATTTGAGTGTTATTCATAGTGTGAATGGTTTGATTAATTATTAACAACCAAAGAATCCTATCCTATCTGTAGCCTGCTCGGTCTACCTGCTAACACTGATTTTACCCTGATGCTGGTGAAATCTTTTCTTCGATCCACCTTGTATTTTTAGGTGTGATTAGACAACCCTCCGAAGAATACACATGGCTCAAATCTGCAAAAACTGCCAAGTACCCAGCCTCTGCAGCTTGTCAGGATTAGTTTATGTCAACAGCTGCTAGTCTCTTCCTTTTAGCCCGTTTCTCCCCTGCAGATTCAGGCCAGGCTTGGGAAGTTAATTCTTTTCTTAAGCATATAAAACTCCTCAGGTAGGTTGAGTATGTAGTTCGGTGGCCAAACGCTTGTTCCACATGAGCGAGATGGTGGGTTCTATCCCTAACTCTGTGAAAACAGAAAACAAAAATCCAGGTGTCTTGGTCTTATATCTGTTATTTAACTCTGCTTAAGTTCTGAACCCTTTGGACTAGATTGCTTGAACAGAGCTCAGACCCCATGGTAACCTGCTTCTTGTCTGTGCTGCTGACCCAAGTTGAAAAGACTACTTCCAAACTTGCCAGAGCTCTCCTATTGCTTCAGCCTCACCTGTCTGACAGAATTCCTGTTTCATTTCTTATCTTACTTTCAGTGTCATTTTGTGTTTGTTTGTCTGTTTATCAGTATCTTGAGACAGGATCTCACTGTATATCCCAGGCTGGCCTCAAACAATCCTCCCACCTCCAGAATGTAGAGATTACTGGCATGTACCACCACACTTTGCTCTTCACCATTATATAAAATATGGTAGAATATTTACACAAAAAGGAAGTAAGTCACTCACAGAACACTGGTGAAGAATTTTGGCATGGCAATGGTTCATAGTTGCTGTGCTTTTTTCTTCCTTGGATTAAGGAAATGTATAACCTGTTGGCTTTCTATGCTCTATATGAACTTCTATAAATGCTTCAGATGAAGATTGAATTTAGTTTTAACTACCAAAGATTTCAAAGAGACAATAGAAATGAACCAGAAACATTTACTTAAAGAACAACTCTTATTAATTAAAATATCACTGGTAGTCATTCAATATAAAGTTAATAACTTGTTGGGCTGGAGTTACTACACAATAGTTAGGGCACTTGTCTAACAAGCACAAGGCCGGGATTGGTTCCCCAGAACCACAGAAGCCGAGCATGGTGGTGCATGCCTGTTATCCCAGCACTCAGGATGGGCTACATGGGCTATACAGTAAGTGCAAGACCAGCTTGACGTACTGAGTGAGAACTTGTCTCAAAAAAAAAAAAAAAAATTAGAAGGTTGGTTAGTACAGCTATCTGTCATTTATAAACATCAGCGTGTTAACTGGAATAAACACCTCTGGTTTTCTTTCAGCTTCACTTAGTTAGGTTTAAGGATTAGTATCAATTTTTCTCAAGCTTGTATTTTATATAACCTCTTGCAGTGTGCTTTGTTGGCACTTTCAGATATCAAAAGAATCTAACATACATTACAGACCCTGTGTGCTTCTGTGTTAAATATGTGGAATTCGATTTCATTCCCATCAAAATACTTTTTCTTTTGTCAGTTTCTCTTATTTATTTGTTTATTTTTAAGACACGGTGTCTCCCTCTGTAGTTTATCCTGAACTTACTATGTAGCCTAGGCTGGCTTCAAATACATGGCAGTCCTCATGCTTCAGCCTCTTCCCGAGTTCTGGGATTACAGGCATGTGCCACCATGGCCAATTTCATGTGGGTCTGGGGAATTAAACCCAGGGCCTTAAGCTTTCCAGGCAAGTGCTTTAACCTCTGAGCTAAGTCCCCAGTACTTATTTGTTTTGCAATACATTCATGAGTTAATTACTTTCTTACTTGCTACAAAAAAAACCTTCTGAAATTATTTGGTATTTGTATTTGTTAGGAGGAGATTATCTGTGTCCAGATTTACAAGGATATTTTTATAAGCAACTTATCTTTAAAATTTTAAAAGTTTTTGTGAAGAAAGAAAAACTTAGCTGGGCCTGAAGGTATAGGCCTGTAATTTCAGTGCTCAGGTTGATGTAGGAGGATTGCAAATTTGAGCTCAGCCTGGACAATTTAGTGACTTAGCAAGACTCTGTCTCAAAGTAAAAAATAGGGCTATGAGGACCCGCACAGTGGTTAAAGTGCTTGCCTAGCAAGCACAAGGTTCTGAATGTTATTCTCCACCACCACATAAACCAAATGTGGCACACATCTGTAATCCTAGCACCTAGAAGACTGAGGCAGAAGGATTGTCATGAGTTTTGAGGCTAGCCTTGGTTATACAGTGATTGAGGACCAGCCTAGAAGACAGAGTGAGATCCTTCTCAAAAGAAAGAAAGAAAGAAAGAAAGAAAGAAAGAAAGAAAGAAAGAAAGTAAGGTAGGGGCATAGCTCAGTAGAGTGCTTGCCTGGCAAGCACAAGGCCCTGGATTTGATTCCCCAGCACCATATAAACCAAGCATGGTGGTATAAACTTGTAATTTCTGTAATCCCAGCACTCAGTAGGCTGTAGTGGGAGATTTTTGTGAGTTTGAGGCCAGCCTGGGCTGTATAGAGAGTTCAGGACCAGCCTGAAGTGCAGAGTGAGATCCTGTCTCAACTAAATGAAGGAAGGAAGGAAGGAAGGAAGGAAGGAAGGAAGGAAGGAAGAAAGGAAGGAAGGAAAGAAGGAAGGAAGGAAGGAAGGAATAAAATGGGTTAGAGATGTAGCTCAGTAGGAAGGCCCTGGGCTTAATCTCTAGTACCACAAGAAGAAGAAGAAAGAGAAGAAGAGGAGGAGGAGGAAGGGAAATAAAAGGATAAAAAAATGATAAAATAACATTAAAAAAGCTTTTGTGCTTCAAAAGACACTATCAAGAAAGGGACAGGAAGACAAACTGAAGGATGGGAGAAAGTATTTGCAAATCGCGTAACTGGTAGGAGACTAGTACCCAAAATATATAAAGAACTCTTAAACTCAATAATAATTTAAAAAATTAAAAGCAGACAAAGAATTTGAAAAAAATTTCAAAAAATTCTCCAAAAAAGGGCTGGAGGAGTAGTACAGTGATGAGCATGCTTGCCTAGCAAGCGCAAGGCCCTCACTTGATTCCCCAGCACCACATAAACCAGGTATGGTGGTGCACATCTGTAATCCCAGCACCCGGAAGGCTGAGGCAGGAGGAGTGCTGTGTGCCTGAACTACACAGTGAGACCCTGTAAAAAAAAAAAAAAAAAAAAAAAAACATGGCCAGTAAGCATCAGCGTCAGTGGTCATTAGGGAACTACAAATCAAAACCACAGTAACACTTTACAGGCACTAGAATACATGGTTATAGTAAAAAGGACAGATGATAACATTTGTTGAATATGTGGAGAAACTGAAACCCTCACACATTGCCAGTATGTTTTAAAAATCAAATGTTCATTGAGGGAATCATTTTGGCAGTTCCCCCAGTGATTAAAAGAGTGAATATATAACCCATCAATTCTGCTCCAAAATTTATACCCAAGAGAATTGAAAACATGTCATTACAACAATTTGTACACAAATGCTCATAGCCACATTATTTATAATAACTGAACAATGAAAACAACTCAAATGTTCCTCAAATAATGAATGGATAAGTTATCTAAATGTTCTAAAATTAGAAAATAATGATGGCTATCTAAGTATCTAATGATTAGCTCTGAATATACTTACGACTACTAAATTGTACACTCTGAGTGAATGGCGCCAGACCTGGTGGTGTGGGCCTGTAATCCCAGAGGCCAAGGCAAGAGGACTGCAAGTTCAAGCCCTGGGTAACTTAGTGACTTTGTGAGACTCTGTCTCAAAAAACAAAAGTTGTATGATAGGAGCTGTAACTCAATTAAGAAAATAAATTAATTATATATCTACTAAGAGTCTATTATAGCAACAAAATTAATCCTAAAAACATCTTCAGGATTAAAGTAAGAAGTATATGGGAAAAATAAGTCAACATGATGACTCATACTCAAATTCCCATTTTCAAATATTTTCCTATAATTTATACTTGCATGTGTTTCTTCAAAGTACTTAACTGTTCTCTGCACTGAAATAATAACTACCTCTAGCGATCTCTGAGAGTGTCCTTGCAGAGAGAAAGGGCGTAATTACAGCAACAGCCCCCCGTTCCCCCGTTGCCACTGGCTGGGTGGGGAAGCGAAATTACTGCTCATCTGTATCTGCTCTGTCCAATTTATACCCAACCCATTACACCAGATGTAAGTTTTCATCCAGACAATGGAATGTTTCTTTCAAAGGGGAGTTACAAAGAAAAAAAAGAAAAAAGGAGGTAGTACTACTTTGGAAGCTTGATTCCAACTAAATTTGCCATTTATTGAATTTATCACCATTTCTTGGTAAATGAAAATCCCACAGAGATTGAATTAACAGAAATATAAGTGAAAAAAAAAGCTACTGTCTCTGGACATGGAGGAAGGGCACCTCAGTAACCAAGGAGGAACCATTTCACGGCCGGGTAGGGTTCTGTGGCAGGTATGGATAGTGCCAGTGCTACTGCGTCGCATTTGAGAAGCCCTGAGTTTGACCCCCAGAACTACAGAAAACTGCAAGGAAAAACCACTTTGCCCCTTCCAGATTGGCAGAGATTTAAAAGACTTATGCAGCGTGGAAAAGACTATTTGAAAATAGCACTGTGAGAAGCTGAGGCAGGAGGAACGTAAGTTCAGTAGTTTGAGCCCTGTTTGGGTAACTTAGTGACTTAGTGAGACCTTGTCTGAAATCAAAGATAAAAATGGGCTGCAAATGTATCTCAGGGGAAGGCCCTTTTGTTAGATCCCCACTACCACACCAAAAATAAAGAAAGAAAGAAAGAAAGAAAGAAAGAAAGAAAGAAAGAAAGAAAGAAAGAAAATAAAGAAAGAAAAGGAGCTGCATTCGGGAGGCCAAGGCAGGAAGATTCCTGCTACAAAGTGAATTCAGGACCAGCCTGGACTACAAGGCAAGACCCTATCTCAAAAATAAATAAATAAATAAATAAATAAAAGGAAAAAGAAACTGATTTTAAACGTTTTCTGTCACTCGTCTGAAGCCTATACTATTTTATTATGATTAGGTTTCCAAGTCAGACCAGTGAGTCCTAATTTGAAGTACATCTCTCTTTTTTAATTTTTGGGAAAAAAAGGCATATATGCAAAGGCAATAACAGCAGTAGTTAATAGAAAGTATTTTAAGTTTGATATTAATCTTCTATTCTGAAAATCTCAAGACTGTCTCTAGAAACCTTACCCTTAAATACCTCATCCCAACAAAAGTTTTATTTTTTTACTGAGATAATATGGAACAATTAGAATATTTTTGTAATTTAAGTATCATTTACAGTAAACAGGTGATTCAGTCACAGAATAATACATGTAAGAATATTATAGGACACCCCTCCCCCCAAAAAAGAGAGAGTTTTTTAAAAGGACAGATTTCAGGATACTTTTCTAAGGTGTATACAGCCTTCTTGGAAATTCTTATGTTAGTAGACTCTGCCCTTCAGATCCAGAATGGAAATTATTAAGAATTATGGACCAGAGTGGCATGGTCCACAGTAGTGTACCTCAGGTTAGGTATAGGTGGAGTCACCACATCAGTCTCAGATGAAGGCCAGAAAAGCACTGTATCTCAGATCCCCAGCAGGTCCAATTCTGCCAGTACAGCTGTTTACGTAGAAAGGTGTCCTCACACTGTTGCCTCTCCAAGGCTCAGACTGCTCACGCTGCAACTTGGTTTTTCTCTTTCTTTTCTTTCTTTCTTTTCAGTACTGGGAATCAAGCCTAGGGACTTCACTCTGTGCAACATCTCTACCCATTTTTTAGTTTTGATTTTGAGACAGGGTGTCACTAAATTGCTAAATTGTCCAGGCTGCCTTCAAACCTGTAGTCCTCCTGTCTCAGCCTCCCGGGGTGCTGGGATTGCAGGCTGAGCTCCGGGGCCAGCCAGCTTGCCCTTTTGTCCACACCGTCTGTTCTGTGGCAAACGCCCAGAAGGATGGGGTGCAGGAGGGAGAGAAAGCCTGCGGTCGGCCAGGTGCCCCAGCTGCCTATCACGGTGTCCGGGAAGAGAGCAAAGAGTCCAGAAACAGACGGTCCGCTGTGACGCTGGTACCTTCTCGAATACACTTACAAAACCACCTTTGCGGTTTAGAAATGCCAGAACGACCTACTTCAACTCTAGTCTGCAACGTTTTTTACTTTACAAAAGCAAATATAATAGGCTAACAACCAAAAATAAAAGTACATAATGGATAACTTTTAATTTTTTATAGAAACAATTCCTTCTTATGTCACTAAACCTTAGCTTTTAAGTGACATTAAAAGTTTTTCAGTATTTTTTTGAAGACAAAGTCTTCCTCTGTAACCACGCTAGCCTCAAACTACTGTAGTTCTCCTGTCTCAGCCTCCTGAGAGCTGAAATTGGAGGCATATGCCACCATGCCCAACTCAGCATTCTTTAATATGAATTTTCCGCACAATTAAACGCTCCACTGGGCATGGTGGTGCATGCCTGCAATCCTAGCACTCTGGGAGGCCGAAGCAGGAACACTGCAAGTTCAAGCCTAGCTCAGCAACTTATGTTGTGCAAGATGACATATGTGAACTCCTGTGGGGCTGGTAAAAGCATTTGCCAAGGAGGTAAAGATAAGTTTAAGAGTTTATTTAGGTCATAATACACTATCAGGACGGATAGCAGGGGAAATCCAAGAGGAAACCCACACACTGGGCTATGAGGTTGGGGTGTTTGTGGGAATTTAAGGATGTGAAAAGAGTCTCAGAAGAAGATGAGATCATCCACAGACTGTCCTGTATTGCCCTGTTGATCTGGGAGAAGCTGCATAGTGCCCAAAAAATCCCTTGTCTGCAGTGGTGCTCTGAAAGAGCCTTTTCTTCAGCTTCACAGAGGTCCTTTTGCTTCAGTTAGGGAGTGGTTGGAAATCAGCTAGGAGTTGGTGAGTGGGAAAGAACTCCTGGGAAGGTATGAGCAAGTCTGTTTCAAAGTCCAGTATTTCCTCATTGCCACAGGCCATGCTGGTATGAGCTGGGCAAGGTGGATTTTAAGAGATTTTTTTACTGTTTAGGGATTTTGACTCTCTTATTGCTAATGAGTGGCCATGATAACTTAGTGTCTTAGCAAGACCTTCTCTCAAAATTAAAAATAGAAAATGGATTGGGGACATAGCTCCGTGTGAAGGCTATGGGTTCAATGCCTAGTACCACTAGCACCACCAGAAAAAAAAAGGTAATTAGTAATAAAGGTAATAATTACATGGAAAAAATTAAATGAGAAAAGCAGAATGTTAATTCACTAAGAAGCTTATCTACCTAGTAAAATTTATTTTGAGACACACCTGGTATGATAGACCCATAATTCTTGCACTTTGGGAGGCTGAGGTAGGGTAGGAAGAGGATCTCAAGTTCAAGCCCAGCCTAGGCAACTTGGCAACTTACTGAGAATTTAATTTCCTACATGAAAACATTCATTCAGTTGAACTGGAAAAATAAAATTGTTTTATATCACAAACAGTGAATTTAAGTGACCTACATAAATATAATTTACTATTTAGGTTTTTCCCACTATTTTTTATTAATATATATATGCAATACATAGTGTTTACAATGAATTTGGGTATTTCGTGCACATATATATCATATCAACTTTAAATCCCTTCCCATATTTGACACTCCCACCCCCTCCCTATCCCTTCCCCCAACTTCGGCTATCACTTCATGTGGTTCTATAGAATGTCTATGTTCTTGGTTTTCCAACTCAGAGAAACTATACAGTGCTTAACATATTAATCTTCCACACCTAAATCGTTTCACTTAAGTCACCACTCTAACTCAGCTTCCTATTCCTCAAATGGGTTGTAGTGGTTAAATCTTGATGCCTCTTCTCTGAATCCAAACAATCCCTTTATTGGGATATTTACCAAAAGTTTTTTTTTCTCTATATTTTGGTATATCTTTGTTGCTATTCTTAAACCTGGCCTTACCCACCAGTTCACATTAGAAAATAACTACAGGCATGTAGTTCAAAAGACTAGTAAATTTGGGAAAGAAAAAGAAGAAGAAAAAAGGGGTAAATTTCAAATGCCTTAGCTGAATACTGGAAGTTACATATTTGTACATTCACAGGGTTATCTTTACATCAATCAGTTTTCTTAGGATAAAATTTTCATCAGTGACCTAGTAAGTGAATTGCTACACTAAAACAAAGTTAAAACTATATCACATCACTACATTAAATGAACTTAAGTCTATACCACATAAATAAAGTGGACAGATAAGAAGGCAAATTTAGCTATTTCAGAATTTTTTAACTTTCATAACTTATTTACTTATATTTCATTGATTACTAACATTCTGCTAGATTTGGTTTATAATTCTATTTGTCTATCCATCCATATATTTATGCATTTGTATTCTTAAGAGATTTTATGTCAATTCCCCATGTTGCATTATTCATTAGGAATTACTCTATTTTGGACACTACTATACTATTGCTAATAATGTTGTGGGGAGATTTCACGATTTTATAGAAGAACTGGTACTGTTTTAAAAGTATATCAATCAGATGATTTAATTACCAATACTGTTCAGTTCTTACAAGGTCTGTGTACTCATAAATAAAAGGAGTCTTTTGAGACCAGCACAGACATTTTAGTATACAATCATCTTCTATAATGTCAGTGGGGTTTGTTCTTGTTTTTGTTGTTGTTTTTGGGAGACAACGTTTTGCTAAGTAGCCCATACTGGTCTTCAACTCACAATTGTCCTGCCCCAGTCTCCTGAGTGTTGGGGTGACAGCCACCATTCCTGGCCCCTGTTAATTTATAAAGAATATATGCATATATATATATATATATATATATATATATATATATATATACATATACATATATATATAGCTGGGCATGGTATATATGAATCTGAGGCAGGAGAGTCATGAATTTGAAAGCCAGCCTAGATAACTTAGTGAGAACCTGTCTCAAATTTAAATTTAAAATAATAGAAAATTTAAAAAGGGCTTGGATATAGCTCAGTGGTAGGGGACCCCTAGGTTCTATTCCCAGTTACACAAAAAAGAATGTTTATCAAGTTTTATGAGATGTCTGAAAGGCTTATCTACTCATCTTTCTTTCTTCTTTTTGTGGTACTGGAAATTGAGTATAAGGTCTTTACACTGGGCTACATCCCCAGCCCTCTTTTTGTTTTCGTTAAATTAGTAAGTGGTCCTGGCTGGGCTCAAGCTTCTCATCATCCTGCCTCAGCCTCCCAGAGTGCTGGGATTACAAGCACTTACTGCCACGCTCAGGTTCATGGTACTGCTTTAAACCTCTCAGCCCTTAGAAAGTATCATAGGAGTTACTGAAAGCAACATAGTCAACATTTGAAACAATATGCTTTAGCAGACCCCATATTTCTCAATTTGATTTGTATTGTCAGATATATGAAATAGTTTTTAAGAAATGTATATATCAGAGGGCTGGAGGAATAGCTCAGCAGTTAAAGACCTTACCTAGCAAGTGCCAGGCTATTGAGTTCAATACCCGAGTACCACATAAACTGGGCGTGGTGGTGCACATCTGTAATCCTAGCACTTGGAAGACTGAGGCAGGAAGATTGCCATGAGTTCCAGGCCAGCCTGAGCTACAGAGTTCACGAACAACCAGACTACAGAGCAAGACCCTCCCAATCTCAAAAAAACAAAAAACAAATATATATATATGAGACAGTATAAACTGTATTAGAGATAATCCCTTGCACTTAGCCTCAAAGGATTAACTAAAAATCAGTGGTTCTTTAAAAATAAAAAGCATTAGTTGTTGCATTTTAATTAACTAGAAGTTCAGTCTGAACCAATGGTACAAAATATTATGGAATCTTTACTCTGTACTTATGCCAGGCATATCTAACCTTCAGCCCTGCCATTCTTGTGCCTTTAATTTTTTAATGTTTTACTAAACAAACAAACAAACAAAAAATTTGAGACCATTCTTGCTCTGTAGTTCAAACTGATCCTGAACTCACTCTGTAGCCAAGTATGGCCTTGAACTCAGGCAGTCCTCCTGCTTCAGCCTCCTAAGTGCTGTGATTACAGGTGCGTGCCACCACAGCCATCTTATGTGGCGCTGGGGAATCAATCCCAGAGTCTTATGCTTGCTGATCAAGCACTTTAACCACACTGAAAAAATTTTAAGAGGAAGTTTTCTTACTTGCATATGTTCATTAACTATATCAGATATTTTACATGTGACCCAAGATAGCTCCTCTTCCTCAAGAAAAATAAGGACCAAAAAAGATGGGAGGCTGCAGGTTGGACACACTTGATAGGCAACAGACAACCTCTGCAATGGCTCAGTGCTTGTATATAATCCCATGGGTCAGATCTAGGGATTGTTCCTACAAATAAATATAGCAGGTACAATGGGACTATTTCTTCTAAAATTTCATTAAAAGAGACTTTGAGCCTGGTATAATGTCCCACACCTGTAAACCTAGGACTCTGGGAAGCTGAGGTAGGATTCCAAGTTTGAGAACAACTTGGACAATGTAGCAACTTAGCACAGATCCTCAAAAAAATAAAATAAAATATTGGAACTTAAGACGAAAGACAAAGTGAAAGAGGGGGATAGGGTGGGGGAGGAAGGAGGGAGGGGTGGATGGGGGAGGGACAAAAGGAGAGTGGGAAAGCTCTTGTCACCTTGACAAGATACAAATGTGCACAAAATGCCCAACCTCATTGTAAACCTTGAATTTTGCACGTATACATATCAATAAAATGTGGGGAAAATAAAATAAAATAAAGGGTTGAGGCTGCAGTTTAGTGTACAGGCCTTAAGTTCAATCCTGGGGGAGGGGGTGTCGGGTAGATGGGGGGAGAGAGAGTGTGAGTGTGAGTGAGAGTGAGAGAGAGCGAGAGCGAGAGTGAGAGCGAGCGAGCGAGCGAGAGAGAGAGAGAGAGAGAGAGAGAGAGAGAGAAAGATTTGTTGCCCTTACTTGCTTTCTCCATTGAATCTTGTTAATCAGTTTTGGTGAGCAATTGAAGACCTCTACTTTTTGTAACTTTGTATGTTTGTTTCTGGGGTCCTCCACTGAATAGCCAGTGAGAAAATGAAACCTGCTACATCTCAAGAGTGAGTTTCAGAGGATCCTCAGGTCCCTGTGGAATCCTGACTCAAGTCCATGATTTCAGGGTAACCTCATGTGCCACTCCTGAATTTCCACCCAGATGATGAGGTAACAGATTAATATTGTTATTTTAGATGGTTACATTTTAAGATAATTTGTTCCTCGGGAATAAATCCCTAGTACAGAATAATGGAACACTTGTAATTCGGAGCTCAGCAGGTGGACAATACTTTCTTAACTTGTGGCTGCTGTTCGTTGAGAATCTGGAGAACATCAGGAAAGGGCGGAAGGTTGTGAAGGGTCTAGTCACAATAGGAATCTTTGACATTAGGGTGGAAAAATAAATTTAGTGGGGCCATTAGGACTACTTTCAGATACCTTGATATCCTTACTCTAAGGGGGCTATTAGAACCAGACATTTCAGAGCTAATAGGAAGAAGAAATGGTCTGAACTCTTCATTTTCCAGACCAGGAATATGAGGTACAGAGTGGATATGGCTCTGAGCTAGTGTAACACAGGTACTGGCTGACCTGGAAACAGAATCTGGGGTGTGTGCATCCAGGCAGTTGTGCTTTTTTGAAGGTCTAGGGATTTGTGGATAGAAGATATAGGAAGGTCACTTTAATTCATTGTGAGAAAGAACTTCCTGGCAATTAGAGCTCTTCGAAAATAGACTGGTTCTGTTCAGTGGATTTGATGATGGTGACCCACCAGAAAGCTGCAGACAGACTGGTACAAGTGAGAGAAGAGGATTTAATACAGTTTACAGACTCATCCTAAAATACGACTGTTAAAATGTCATACTGTAACAAATAGCATATCTATCTTTTATTTTTCTATTCATTAAACCCTTAGATCTTAAGGGAAAAAAATGAATGAACTGCCATAAACTGCAATAGAGTCCTTAACACTGGAAATGGTTTAAAACAATGAGGCGACTAAACTGATAAATTAGAGATTAAATTGAATCATATTACTTCCAAATCAACTTTAACGTTCCTAGCAACTTTAATATATAGTTCCATACTGATTTTTTGAGGGGGGGGGGCCACTGGAATTGAACCAGGGCCTTGCACATATACTGAGCTGCATTCCCAGGCCTTTTTACATTATTTAAAGACAAAGCCTCACTATGATGCCCATGCTGTCCTTGAACTTGCAATCCTCCTGCCTTAGCTATAGGTATGCCATATTAGTTGGAGCTTAAATGTAAACACACCAATATTTTCTATGGCAGTAAGAACAACATTCTACAATCTAGAAAACAGAAGGATGAAAGATTAGCACAGCAGTTAGAGTGCTTTCCTATCAAGCACAAGGCCCTGAGTTTGATTCCCCAGCATCGTGTAAGCAGGCATAGTGGCATATGCCTTTTATCCTAGTACTCAGGAGGCTGAGGCAGGAGGATTGCCAAAGATTCAAGGCCAGCCTGGGCTACATTGTAAGTTCAGGACCAGCCTGGACTACAGAGTGAGATCCTGTCTGGAAAAAAAAAAAGAAAGAAGAAAGAAAGAAAAGTGGGCAGGAGGAATGGTGGCTGAGTGGTTAAAGCGCTTGCCTAGCAAGCAGTAAATCAAGCACTAAGTACCTGAATTGATTCCCCAGCACCACATAAGCAGGGTGTGGTGGTGCATACCTGTAATCCCAGCACTCAGGAAGCTGAGGCAGGAGGATTGCCAAGTGCAAGGCCATCCTGGGCTCCATAGTGAGTTCAGGACCACCCTGGGCCAGCCTGGGCTACAAAGCAAGACCCTATGTCAAAAAAAAAATTCACTATATAATGTTTTTATTAGAGAATATTAGAATAAAGTGAAGGCATTGTAACCATTGTCAAATAAGAGTAAAGCCTTGAAAGTAGAGTTTTATCTCAAAAAAGAGATAAGAGAATATATACTTTGGATTTAGATTCTCTTTAAAAATAAAAAAGGATACAACAGTAAAATACACCCCATGAAGCAGCAGGGAGAGCATATTCTTATCCTGTTTATGTCATAATGAACAGGTTTAGGACACTGGGTAATCACTGTGGAAACTCTATGTATAATTCTCTCTAAAGATAATTAAAAATCAGGAGATAGATGGGCCAAGAGATAATGCCTACAATTAAAGTGCTATACAGACAGCACCAGCATAGATCACCAGTACTTTAACACCCACGCTTAGCCAGCAAGAACTCAACTAGAGCAATGATGGCAAATTACACTTAACGATCGCAGTAGATGTGTTTCAGAAGAACAATAGTGAACATTTCCCCACTTACAAGCTTCTCAGGAATAAAGAAAAATCAATCTCTTTGTTTCGTTTCTTTCTCTTTCTTATTTCTTTTGTTCTTTCTCTCTCTCTCTCTTTCTTTCTTTTTATTTCTTTTCTTTCTTTCTTCTTTTCCTCAGTACTGAAGAAGCAAGGGCCTATGCACAATGCCTAGTTTATGTGGTGCTGGGGAATTAAACCCAGTGCCCTGAACTTGCCACACAAGCACTTTAACTGCTGATCTACACACCCAGCCTGAAAACTGCAAGCTTTTTTGACCTGTTTTTCCTACGCCATGTTTTCCCCTGCTTTTCAGTGTAGAACTGGATCAAAACAGCAAGCAGTTACAGCATGAACATTGGGCTGTCTTGAAATTTCTTTCACCAGATTAAGTAGTTCACCACCCTTAATTTCATTTCAAGCACAGTCTTAGGAAAGAGGCAAGATGCTGACACACTTGTTGCCAGAGCATAGCACAAATGTTTTTAGACCAATTGCCAATTGAATCCTCTTTCCCATCTCAAACCTTTTGAGCTTAGCCTTTACAATCCATACTTCTGTCAGCATTCTGGTCTTCTGAACTCTGCCAGAGTCTCCCACCAGCCTCTGCCCACAGTCTTCTAGGGCTTCTCTAGCCAGCATCTTCAAAGCTTTACAAAAATCTTTCTGCAAAGCAGTTCCAAAGGTTTCTGAATCACATCATCTGGTAAAATGACAGCAGTGACCCTACTTTTCTGGTATCAGTTTCTGTCTTAGCTACTTTCTTGTTGTTGGGACAGAATACCCAACATTCATAATTTAAGGGAGGAAAGATTTATTTTAGCTCGCAGTTTCAGAAGGTCTTAGTCCATTCACAGGCAATTGGTAATGATAGAAGCACGTGGTAAAGGCATAGCTGGAAGAGAACTGCTCATGCTGGCCAGACAGGAAGCCAAGTGAAGAGTGAAGGTGGAGCTAGCATACAGCCTTCCAGGTCCTGTCCTACTAATCCACCCATTTCCAGGCAAACCCCAGTGTTCCAACCTTGGCCCTACCTCTTCCACAACATCCAAATGCATGAGGCTTTTGGGGGACATTCCAGAACCAAACCTTGACATTGAGCAACTTAACAAGGCTGGTCTCAAAATCAAAAATGTTAAAAAAAAAAATAGACTGGGGGTGTAGTTCAGCAGATAGGCCCTGGATTCAATCTCCAGTGCCAAAACAAATTAAAAAAAAAAAAAAAAACTCAACCCAAAAAGACTTTTTTTTTTCTTGTCATCATTCTCTAAACCAGATGTGTCCAACCCAGAGCATGTGGTCCTAGTGAGCAGGTAATGCAACTTCATAAGACCATAATTTTTTTCTTTTGCCACTAGGCTTAGCTATAAACTTTTAATTATGTGATTTCTACTGACATTTTTCATGATATGATTGCATGCTGTTGGAACACTGTCTGCACTGCTAATAATGAAGCACTGTAGGGGAGGGAACATTACACTGCTAACACCACCTCCTGGGCCCACCACACACAGTCAGTGGACTCAAAACCTGCACTGTTCATAAGCTGAATGTGGTGGCACACATTTGTAATAACTAGCACTCATGAGAAGTGCTGTGGAGGAGGTCTGCTGGACTACAAGACCAGCCTGGACTACAGAGTGAAATCCTGTCAAAAAAAAAAAAAAAAAAAAAAGAGGATTGGGGGTGCTGGTAGCATAGCTAAGCCATTAAAGTGCTTGCTTAGCAAGCTGAGGCCGAGTTCGATTCCCCAGCACTACATAAGCCAGCATGTTTGTGCAAACCTATAATCCGAGCACTGAGTAAGCTGAGGCAGCAAGATTGCGTGAATTCAAGGCCAGCCTAGGCTACATAGTGAGTTTAGGACCACTCTGTATTCCAAAGTAAGACTCTATCTATAACAACAAACAAAAAACAAAGATATACTAAAAAACCCCACATAGTTCTGATATTATGTGCTCTTGTGTGTCCTGTGAATAAAATATGATGATTACTGATAATAGTATTTCAACCTACTTACATGTGTATGTCTGTGAAGACTGGTGTTTGTTGTTATTAAGGAAATATCTAAGTTTTCTTATTTAATTAGTAAATGTTGGGTTGTGTTGGTTCATAAAACAAGAAATTAAGATAGTTTTTTAGCAGTTGTGGTATGGAAGAATAAGAATGCATCACAGTTTTTTGCTTATGATACAATTATATCTTACTTTCTCATCACTGTGACATAATATCTGACATCCACAACTTAGGGATGAAAGATTTATTTTAGCTTACAGTTTCAGAAGGTCACAGTCCATTCACAGGTGAGCAGCTGGAAAATGATGGAAACACGTGGCAGGGTTAAAGTGGTGGCAGGGCCAGAGCCAGAGCTCCAGGGGCAGAGATCTTCACAACATGGTAGTACAGAGAGAGAACTGGGTGTTAGAGCTGAATCAGCAATATACCCCTCCAGGTTAAGTCCTAAGTATCCACCCCTTCCAGCCAGGTCCCACCTCCCAACCCTACACAGTGTCCATAGGAATGTGAGCTTTTTGGGGCACACTCCAGATCCAAACCACCACATTCCACCTCTTGTCCCCAAAAGACTCATGGCCCCCTCCTTATACAAAATGCCCCTTTTTAAAAGTTGCCACAGTCCCAATAGTTCCAGCACTGCTAAAAAGTCCAACTCCAAAGTCGTCTGTGAGAATCAAGGCAAGCTCAGCTGTGAGTACCTGTTAAAACCAAAGAGTTAAACATTTCCAACATAAAATAGCACAGGGCAAATATTTCTGTTCCAAAAGGGAGGAATAGGAGGATAAAAGGCAATAGCACCAAAACAGTTCTTGAACCCAGTAGGGCAAGTGCTAAATCTTGTAGTCCCAGCAGCACCTGGAATCAGCTTTGGTAACATGTGAACTCCAAAGGGCTTGAGTGGCCCTGCCCCCTACAGCATCACTGCTGGTTGCAATCTTCATCTTTTCTGTCTGCTCACCACAGGCACCTTTCCTCAGTGGATGATCCATGCTCCTAGCTTTTCCAAATTCCTGTGTTCTCCATTGTACCTTTGGCTTCTCCTTTACACCTTCAGACATTGCACTCCCGGGGTCACACTACCTGGCCTCCAAGGCCTTCCTCTGAAATTTGGGGCGGGGGGGGGGGGGAAGCCTCCATGAACCCACAACTTCAACACTAAGTCTGTAAAGCCAGGACCCTGTGGACATCACCAAGGTCTGCCACTGGCTTGAGCAGCAGCCAGGCCCCTTGGACAAATGCTGTAGGAGTCTCCATGTTCGTAGATGGTTGAACTTCAGGCCACAGAACTCTTGAAGACATTTTTTCTTTTGGCCCTGTGGTACACTTCTCAGAGGAAAGTCTTTTTGCCTCTCTAATCTTGAGCTGGTGAAGGGAGGGGTATTACTGACTTTGGAAATGCCCTCCAGGTATCTTTCTTATCTGAGGTGTAAGTATTTGGCTTCTTTTTAATGTAAATATGTTTAACTTCTTGGTGCTCTTTGGTCCCACTACTGCAGGCCATTTTGGCCTAGCACTGCAAACCTTCCTTATGATTTTTCTCTGCCATTGTATCTTGTCGTTTGCCATAGAGCTGGCTAAATGCTGAAAACAGTAGCCGTATAATAGTGTGAATGTCAGACTGTCTTGAGATTTTCTCCACCAGAGTAAGTAGTCCACAGCCCTTAATGGCAAGTTCAAGCAAAGTCTCTGAACAAGGGCAAAATGCCAACAGACTTTTTTGACAGAGCTTAGCATGCATGATTTTTAGGCCACCTGCTGATACAGTCCTCCTTCCCATCTGAAACTTGGCCTTTCCAATCCACACATTTTTCAGCATTCTGGTCTTCTGAGCTCTGACCAGAATATCCCCATCAAGCTTGGCTTAGAGCACTCCAAGGCTTCTCCAGCCAGCATCCTCAAACCTTTCCAAATTCGTTTTGCAAATTGGTTCAGAAGGCTTCCAAACAACATGGTCAGATAAAGCACAGCAACTACCCCACTTCTCTGGTACCAATTTCTATCTTAGTTACTTTTTGGTCTCTGTGACTCAATATCTGACATCTACAACTTAGCGAGGAAAGATGTATTTTAGTTTACAGTTTCACAAGGTCATAGTCCATTCACATGTGGGTGGCTGGAAAATGATGGAAGCACATGGTAGGCTAAAGTGGTGGCAGGGCCAGAGCCAGAGCTCCAGGGGCAGAGATCCTCACAACATGGTGGTACAGAGAACCAGAAGGAAGGGCCAAACCATCAGTCTGCCCCTTTAGGTCAAGTCCGAAATATCTGTTCCAGCTAGGCCCCACCTCCCAACCCTACACAGTATCCATAGGAACATAAGGCTTTTGGGGGACACTCCAGATTCAAACCACCACAAATTATAATAATATGTACAATGTTGCAGATGCTAGAGAAATGGCTATTACTTTTGGAATATACAGAGTTATAATCAGACATTTAAACTCAAAGATAAATTTTATCATGTCTCTTTACTATATATTTTTCTTGGTGCTAGAATGGAGCCCAGGAATTTCACACTAAGCTATATTTGCCACCACCCCCGCCTTTTATTTTATTTATTTATTTATTTATTTATTTTTTGAGACAGGGTCTCACTAAGTTTCTGAGTTGCCCAGCCTGGACTCAAACTTGTAATACTTCTGCTTCAGCTTCCCAGAGTGCTGGGATACAGGCTTGTGCCACTGGGCCTGGCTCTTACTATATTTTTACAAGAACTATCTTCCCAGAGTAAAATAGCCCTTGCTTCACAATCACTCCTTAACTAAGTCATTGTTTTGGCAGAATGGACATGTAAGAATTATTGGCAAAGACAATGCACGCAAAGTAAAATTAGGCAAAAATATTCAGCTAAGCACCTTGAGAAGAAGTAAGAATTGTAACTGGTTCCACTGGGCTAGACACTGATGCACTAATTTTACAAAAACAAGGTCACTAGCTCTATGTTTATGTTGCTGTCTTTTTAAAATGTTGTAATATGAAATACAAAAAGAAAGTTTGATTTATTTATATGCATTAGCTGCATGGGATAACTTCTTCTTTGTGACCCCAGACAACATTTCCTCACTCAATGAGGCTCAGGTAAGCCAAAAGTTTGGATACCAATGTTGCATAGAAGACCATGAGGACAGGTGGTGGATCAAGAAAGGTTTATTACAATACCTGGAGAATAACCAGCCAGGATGGGGCAAAGACTCCTTTCTGTTGGAGTCTGGCCCTGAACCAAAATTTTACAAAGTTTTTATAGTCAGATTTTACAGTACACACAAGATTTCATGTAACAAACAAGATACGGCTGGTGTATTTAGGACAGTATATATTGGGTGCAGCTGGACCTGTTTACATCCTTGTTTCAACTGTGCCATTGAGGTGGGGGCAGGATAGGTGTCCGGTGGCTTTGGCAAGCAAGCTAATTCTAGAAGCCAAGGAATCTGCTGAGCAACAGGGGAAACTGTTTTACTCTTTCACCCACATTCCAAACAATACAGTGTAAAAACTATTTACATAGCATGTACATTATATTAAGAATCTAGTTATGAGTAAATTAGACCTGACCTACACTATATGGGAGGATGCAAATAGATTATATGCAAATACTATGCCCAGTTTTATGAGAAATTTGATCACCTAGAGAAGGGATCCTGGAACCAATTCTCCATGGATATAGAGGGAGACAACGATAAATGCAATGACACATTAGTTAGAAATAACTGACAACATTTATAGACCTGAGGCTCATGGTCATAGTAGGGACATGGCTTCTACATCACAGTGACAGCAGATAAATTCTTTCAGGTGCTCAGGCGTATAGCTTTAAAATTATCCTCCACTCCTGTCTTTCTTATTCCATACCGAAACTCTGTCTTCAAAATGCATACAATCAGATTCCGACAGCTTCTTATCACTTCCATGGCCACTCCCCTGGTCAAAGCCATCATCATCTCTTGTTCAGATTCTTCTACCTGGAAACATTTTCTTTTGCTCATGCCCTCCTTTTGATCCATTTACAACCCACCAGGAGGAAAGATGCTTTTCAAACACTATATATGCCGAACATGTCTGGCCTTGATTCTTACTCTCCAGTGGCTTCCCTTCACACCCCGCAGGGCAGTCCACAGGCCACACATGCACAGCCCCTTCCTTTTCTCTGCTCCATCTGCAGAGATCCATGCTTGCTCCACTCAGCCATATCAAATTCCGGTGGTCCACAGACACGCCAGGCATGGCTTCCTTCCTGGGTCTGTGAAGGAGAGGCTCCCTTTGCCTAAACACTCTTTTCCAAGAATCCAGAAGACCCACTGTCCTTACCACCTTCTTAATGAGAGACCTTTCTTACCCATCCTGCTTAAAACCGCAGCTTTCATGACAAACGCACTTTTTTGCCTGCTATATTACCCTTATATGCTATATAGTGAATCTACATTTTGTATTATTTCTTCTCTCGTATGAGCTTTGTATAGGTTGTGGTCACACATGCCTGTAATCCCAGTACTTGGGAGGCTCAGACAGGGGGACTGCCATGAGTTCAAGGACAGCCTGGATGACATAGTGAGTCTAGGACCAGACTAGACAACAGAGTGAGACCCCATTTCAAAAAATAAGCAAAAACAAAACAAAACAAAACAAAACAAACAAAAAAAAACCAGAATGTGAGCTTTGTGAGGCTAAAGAGATAGTTCAGTGATTAGAATGCTTGCCTAGGAACCATGAGGCCCCTAGTTTGATTCCCCAGCACCATATAAAGTGGGTGTGGTAGTGCACGCCGGGCTCCATGGTGAGTTCAGGATCGGCCTGGACCACAGAGTGTGACCGTGTCTCAGAAAAAAAAAAAAAAGTATGAAATTTGTGAGGTTGGGGATTTGTGTCCACTTTATACACTGGTATGTAAGAGTCAACAAAAGTATTACTTAGGTGACTGTCTTTTTGGTAGTAAGAATCTTTTCTTTCTTGTCTTTTCTTTCTGTGTGTGCATGTGCATGTGTAACTGAGCTATATTCATAGCCCTTTTAAAATTTATTTTGAGACAGGATCTTGCTAATTTTCTAAATTGCATTCCTTCTGCCTCATCCTCCCTGAGCACTGGGATTAGTAGCGTAAACCTCCATCCCATTCTATAGTAAGGATTTTTGCATAGAAAATGCTTAGGATAACTAGGTGTAGTGATGCACACCTGTAATTCCAGCACGCTGGAAAACTGAAGCAGGAGGATCACCAGTCTGAGCCCAACCTGGGCAACTCTTAGTAAGACCTTATCTGAAAGTAAAAAATAAATAAAGCAGTAAGGATATAGCTCAATGAGAAGGCCCTGGGTCTGGTCCCATTAAAAACAAAAGCCCACAAGCTTAGTGTATTGATAATTAAGGCAAATGATTTATTTCTCACTATTTTTATTAATATACATGTGTAATACATAATATTTACAATGAATTTGGGTATTTCCTGCACATACATATCATATCAACTTTAAATCCCTTCCCATTTTTGACCCTCCCACACCCTCCCTATCCCTTCCCCCAACTTTGGGTATCACTGCATGTGGTTCTATAGAATGTCTGTGTTCTGGGTTTTCCAAGTCAGAGAAACTATACAGTACTTAACATATTAATCTTCCATGCCAAATCATTTCACTTAAGTCACCACTCTAACTCCACTTCCTATTCCTCGAATGGATCGTAGTAGTTAAATCTTGATGCCTCTTCTCTGAATCCAAACAATCCCTTTATTGGGGTATTTACCAAAAGTTTTTTTTTTTTTTCTCTATATTTTGGTATATCTTTGTTGCTATTCTTAAACCTGGCCTTACCCACCAGTTCACATTAGAAAATAACTACAGGCATGTAGTTCAAAAGACTAGTAAATTTGGGAAAGATGAAAAAGTTAAATTTCAAATGCCTTAGCTGAATACTGGAAGGTACATACTTGTACATCTACAGGGTTATCTTTATATCAATCAGTTTTCTTAGGATAAAATTTCATCAGTGACCTAATAAATGAATTGCTACAATAAAACAAAGTTAAAACTATATCACATTGCTACATTAAATGAAATTAAATGTATACCACATAAATATACTTAAAGTAACAGATATGAAGGCAAATTTAGTTACTTCAGAATTTTTAAACTTTCATAACTTATTTACTCATATTTTACTGATTACCAACATACTTTTTTCTCAGCTCATTCTCCTCTAGCTGTTGTCACTTTTCTTCTGGGGTCATTGGTATCCCTGGCCTCCCTTTCACTTTCTAAGTTTCCTTCAAGTATTCTCTGCAATACTGGCTCAGTGGCTGCAAATTTCTTTAAGCTTTCTATATCATGGAAAGTTTTAATTTCTCCCTTTAAATTAAAAGATAATTTTGCTGGATATAGCAGTCTGGGTTGGCATTTATGTTCTTTTAGTGCTTGGATAATATTGCTCCATGATCTCCTGGATTTTAGAGTCTGGATTGAGAAGTCTGAGTTATCCTGATGGGCTTATCTTTGTAGATCACCTTCTGTTTTTCTCTTACTGCTTTTAGTATTTTCTCTTTGTATTGGGTTTCTAGTATTTTGATTATGATGTGTTGTGATGAGGATCTCTTCTGATCAAAGTTGTTTGGTGTTCTATATGCCTGCAATAGTTACATGCCATTTCCTTTCTTAGATTTGGGAAATTTTCTTCCATAATTTCATTAAACATGTCCTTTAAGCCTTTTGTTTTGTCCTCAGTCTTCTCCTAGAATCCCATAATTCTGAGGTTGTTTCTCCATGAGTCATCTATCAACCATTGTAATGATTCACTCTCTTTCTTATTTACTCTGTGTTCTTCATGGCCTGTATGTTGCAGCGCAGTCACTTTATTTTCTAGGTCTGACATTCTATTCTGAAGATATTTAATGTGGTTGCTTATTATTTCCTGTGTGTTTTTCACTTCCTGAATATCTGCATTCAATTTTTTTTTTATATCTCTGTTGTGTTCTCTAATTTCTTGAATTGCCTTCATTATCTTCTGGTATATTTCTTCTATGGTCTCCTCTGTTTGCTTTTCAAGGCTTGCTTTTTGCCTAGCTATGTGTTGGTGTAGCTCTTGTGCTGTCTGTTTTATTTCCTGCTTTAATTCAATGAATTCTGGGCCTAGAAGTTACCATCATTTTTGCCATTTTCATTTTTGGATTCTTCAATTTCAGTATCCCTGGTATCATCTTCTGGGGTGTCAGGTCTTTTTGTAGGAGATTTCTTACCACGTTTCCCCATGGTTCTGCTATCCCTGGTTGTCTCTGGTGCATAGGAAAGAATGGTTTGGTGAAGGCCCAGTCCTGGATGCCTCTGGAATCCTCTGGCCCAAGGGATAGACAGGGCAATGGAATTCCCAGTCCTAGATGCCTCTGGCCTGCAGGGCAGTGGTGAACCGGAAGCCTCTGGCGTGTGCCCGAGGAACGGGGCGATGGTCCCCCTTTTGAGGTGTCTTGTCCTCCCCACCCCCATCCACTCAGCAAAACTCTCTGTCTGTCCTGGCTTCCCTCCCCCACGGCGGGGCTCTCCACCCTTGGAGCCAAGGCGCCCTTAGCCATTCAGGGGATCAGCAGCCTTTTCCCCCTCTCTTTTCCTCTCTGCCGCTTGTGCCAGTTTCTTCCTAGGCACTGTTTAAGGGTGACCCCCAAAGCCCTGATGTGCTCTTCTGAGCTTTCCTTTACTCTAAAGGGTTCAGTCTTGGGCCTTTTTTCCCCTTCTTTTTAAAATGGCTCCTGCTTACATCACTGCCTGTGCAGGCTGCCAATCCCTGTTTCTGATCTGGAATCCCGGGGCCTTTTCTAGGGGAGCGCACACTGCGTGTGTAGTACATACTACCCATGGGTTGGTGTTTCGGGGGCTGGGGCTGCCAGCTGCTGACAAATCCACTTCTCCTGGATTCACGCTGACCTTGGGCTGAGGTTCTGGCTCTGGACTTTCCTCAGTCTGTGGTCTGTGGATGCTGGCAGCTCGGGGCCATGGTGAGTGGGCTGCTTTTTTCCTCCTCTTCCAATGTGACTTCAGGATTTCTGACCCTCCGGCAGCCTCCTGTCTGTTGTTGGGGTGCTCCGTCCTCTCCCAGCTCCGTCAGATGTTCCGGGCCCAGGTGAGCTTTCCTCCATCAGCAGCTGCCTGCCGCTCCAGCCGTTTGCAGCCAGCTGCGGCAGCTTCCTGGGCTGCTGGGATTTTTTTCCTCTGCTTTCGATGATCCCTCGGAATTTCTGACCTTCCCTTGGCCTCCTTTCAGTTTTTGGTGATGCTCCTCTCTTTCCTAGCTACACTGACCACACTTTTTCTAATTAAATTCTCGACTTTTTAAGTGGGTCGATTAGGAGACATTGTGTAGCGCTGTTACTCAGCCGCCATCTTGACCAGAAGTCCCCTATTTTTTGTCTTAGATTAACACTTGGCTTCGCAGTTGTAGTACAAGTTAGAAAAAGTAGACACGATCAGCATTTTTCAGGTATATAGCACATGGCAGTTTGAGCAAGGGATGACTCAGACAAGACCTGGTAAAAGTAAAAGTAGATGACCACCTGGGTCAATGCGTCCTGAGGAAAATTTTAAAATTCTTAACAATAGTTTATATTTAGCCAAGCTAGAAAAGTATTTGTGTGATTTTTGAACCTTTGTAAGAATTTCTTTACCTGATCTCAGCAATGACTCAGAAATTAAAAAAAAAAAATTCCAAAGCTGGGCCTGGTGTCACATGTCAATAATCCCAGCACTCAGGAGGCTGAGGCAGGAGTATTGCCATGTATTCAAGGCCAGTCTGGGCTACACACTGAGCTGAGGGCCAGACTGTACTATAGAGTGAGACCCTGTCTCAAAAAAAAAAAAAAAAAAAGTCCAAATGATCTAAAATACAAAGCTGGACACCAAAATGCCACTGTCTTTCGTTGGCTCATCAAAAGTTGGCACTTTTACTTAAGAGTGCCACAGTTGGCTGGGTGTGATGTTGTACGTCTGCAATCCAGCACATGGAGGGGGCTGAGGCAAGAGAATTGCAGAATCAAGTCCAGCCTAGGCAACTAACTGAAACACATCATATCAAAAAATAGAAATTTTTAAAAAGGGTGATGAACAGCTGGGGATGTAGATCAGTGCAAATACCCTAGGGTCAATCCTCAGTATTGAAAAAAAAAATAGATACAACTGATTTACTATGTAATATATTTTGTGGGTTTTTTTCCCTTTTGATTTTGGAGTTGAGTGTTAAACACAGGAGCCCATGGCCTTGTGCTGGCTAAGCATATACTCTACCATTGAGCTATACCTTCAGTCTTTTTTTTTTTTTTTTTTTTGAAGAGTAAATAAACTGGAGCTGAAAGTGTAGGTCAGGGATTAGACAGCTTGCATAGGAAGTGTGAAGCCCTGGATTCATCCCCCAACATCACATAATAGCCGGGTGTGTTGTCACATACCTGTATTCCCAGCACTCAGGAGGCTGAGGCGGGAGGATTAACATGAACTCTAGGCCAATGTGAACTACATAGTAAGTTCAGTTTAGCAGGGACTACCGAACAAGACTCTGTCTCAAGGAAAATAAAAGAGTAAATAATCCTTAATATTGGTAGATTAGTGGTAATATTAGATTCTCTGATTTTTACTATATTTTAAATAAATTACCTAATTAAGTACTATTTATATAATATTTATGTATTTGGAATTGATTTGGCTTTTAGTATGTTTTTGAATGATGGAAAATAATGTTCTTGCCATTCAGGGAAAATAAAAACAGTACAAAAGTTTGCTATGTTATTCTTATTTGGGAAGAAATTGCTTTCAGCTTTGCATAGCAGCAGTATCAGATCATTTAATTCCCTTTTGAGCGGAATGTTTTTAATATAGTGGAGATAAGGTTTTATAAACATGTTTAAGTTCTTTAAGGCCTAAAATCAAAGTTGTTGATGAAATAGAAGTCTTAATAAAATGCCAGCATGGGGGCTAGAAGAATAGCACAGAGATTAAAGCACTTGCACAGCAAGTGCAAAGCCCTGAGTTCAATTCCCAGCACCACATAAACTGGGTATGGTGACAGACACCTGTAGTTCTAGCACTGTAAAGACTAAGGCAGGAGGATTGTCACAATTTGGTGGCTAGCCTAGGCTACATGTGGCTTCAGGACCAGGCTGTACTGCAGAATAAGACCCTCCTCTCAAAAAATGCAATCATATAATTTTAATAAAATGCTTATTTAAATTTTAAGAGGTGTTTTAATATGAAATATGCCATTTTATATGGGCTAATCTATAAACTGTCTATGGTTTAAATAATCCTGGTAAATCTGTGTGCTTAGCACCTGTGTGAAGAAAATGCATTACCAACCTAGAGCTCTGGGGACCTCCCTGTCATGCCTCCCTCTTTCTCCCCAGAGGCATGCTCTGTCTTGATTTCGTACCCATGGTTTACTTACTTTTCCTCAAAACCCTACCACCTGTAAATATACTCATATATATATATATATATATATATATATATATATATATATATATCCTGGTTTTTAAAACTGGAGTAACAATAAGAAATCTAGACTTATGAGGAAAGGATCATCATCATTTGTTGAAAGCTAGCACGAGAAAATATACAGAACAGAATCTCTGAGTCATAGTCTGGCTGTAGTTCCTCTGAGAGTTTTCTCTGTCTACAGTGACTGCTGGAAACAGCTTATTAGCATCTGCCCTGCTGACAGGAATGTGGTTTTGAGCCCCTGAGGTCGGTCAGACAGATAGGCTGCTCTGTAAATGACTACTTAGATGAAGAGGAGAACAGAAATTTCGCCAACACCCGCTCAAGACAAGCCCAGCTCAGATAGGAACCTGACTCAGGTTCCTCAGGCTATGCAAGGGTATAATGTAGAGAGAATCTTGGTGATGACAGTGCTAACCAAGTTTGTGCCCCCTGGACTGGTCATCTCACAGGTGACCATAGCTGTCGTCTGGGTTTTCTCCTCCCTTGGTAGGTCCCTCACCTCTTGCATTTCTCTTCTTTCTTTGCTTATTCTCATCTATTGACGAAGCACATCCTCCACAGCTTTCTAAGAGAAGTTGCACACCCACTGTGTGTGTGTGTGTGTGTGTGTGTGTGTGTGTGTGTGTGTGTGTGAGCACTAGGGTTTGGATCTGCAATGTACCCCTAAAGTCTTTTGTGTTTGGAAGGTGATTGAATTATGGGACTAATTGGATCAACAGACGAATCTGTTGATGATTTTGAATGCAGTTAGGAGGTGGGGCCTGGTTAGAGCAACAGGCTACTAGGGGGATGGCCTGGAAGGGTATATTCTTGTCCCTGGCTCCTCCCTTTACTCTCTTCTTCCTGTTGCCATGTCATAAGCAGCTGTCCTCTGGTGGGGCCTTTCACCATGTTGTGGTTGTCAGGTCTTGCATCCCAACAATGAGAGACCAAGACATTCGTGTGTGTGTGTGTGTTTGTGTGTGTGTGTGTGTGTGTGTGTGTGTACAAATATACTGAGGGTTGGTGATATATACAGAGAGAGTGATCTGGAGAGCAACCCTCGGGCCTATGCTACGCAAGCACCCCAAAACTGAGATATATCAACAGCTCCAAATTTTGAGCTCTTGAGTGTCTGAGAATATCTTTGTTCAATTCTCATTCATTTTGTTTATCTGTTGTTTTTCTGTACTGGAGGTTCAACCCAAGGCCTTGCCCAGAGTTATGCAAACTCTGTACCACAGAGCTATTTCCTCGGCACCCCATTTTTTGAGATAGTGTCTCAATATGTTACCCAAGGTATCCTTAAACTCCTGGGCTCAAGCAATCCTCCTGCTTTAGCCTCTTCAGTATTTGGGACTTATATACCATCTCACTGGGCTCTAGTTCTCTTTCTTGATTGATACCTTTTGAGAGAAAGAGAGAGAGAGAGAGTCTTGCTCTGTAGTCCAGGCTGGTTCTGGATTCACTACGTAATTCAGTTTGGCCTTGAACTAACTGAAATCCTCCTGCCTCAGCCTCCTAAGTACTGGGACTACAGGCATGTGCCATCATTCAGCTAATTTTTATGTGATTCTGGGAATTGAGTGTAGGGCCTTGCACACACTGGGCAAACACTGTAACCACTGAGTCATGTCCCCAGCCCTTGATGTTTACTTTCTGAAGGTAGACTTCTAGCTTGGAGATCATTTTGTTCAGATTTGACAGCACGTCTCTTGTTTCTCCAAAGCTGATTTTCTTACTTCCACTGGTGACATTGAGAAGTTTAAAGCTGTTGTTTCTTGTTGGTAGTATGGAACCAACTTGTTTACTTTATTTCCTCCTAAACAGTAGTAAAATAATTGCTTTGTCTAGGTATTTTAAAATTCACAAAGGGTATCTTGTTATAAATCTATTTTCAGGGCTGGAGGAATAGCTCAGGGTAAGAGCACTTGCCTACTGAGCACAAAGCACTGGGTTTAATTCCCCAGCACCACATAAACTGAGTCTAGTGGTGCACACCTATAATCCCAGCACTCTGGAGGTTGAGGCAGGAGGATTATCATGAGTTCAGGGTGAGCCTGGGCTACATAGTGAGTTCAGGATCAGCCTGGACTACATAAAAAACAAAAAACAAAAAAATCTATCCTCCTACATTTTCCTCAGTACTTGGTAGATCCTTTTGATCTAGGAACTTCAGTCTTAAGCTCAAGAAAATTTTTTTCTAGAATTATTTTGACAATTTTATTTTGTTTTGCTTTGTTCCTTCATTTTTCTTTTCTTTGATTCCCATCTCTACTTCATTTTTGTTTTGTTCTATTTTTAGGGAAACTTGAACTTTATATTCTTCCTTGTTCAGGATTGTTCATTGTTTCAATCATGCTTTTAATTCTCCACGACATTTCTGTTCTTTGAGAATTCCTGTTCTATAGCTTTCCTGCTGATGTTTCATAGTGTTATCCACACATTTATATATATATATATATATATATATATATATATATATATATATATATATATAAAGATTAATCACTATGTTTGTTTGCTAACACTGTGATAAAATACCCAAGGTAAAAAATTTAGAGGAGGAAAGTTGGTTATTTTGTTTTTATGCTTTGGTTTTTAGGGTCATGTTTTCAGAAGTTTCAAATCATGGTAATCTTGGCTGTTGTTGTCCTGGGCCTATGGTGGCCCAGTGCATCATGGTGGCAGTGCATGAAGAGGGTAAGGGGCTGGGATCCCACAATCTTCTTCAAAGATGCCCTAACATCCTTGTGCTAGACCCTACCTCTTGCAGGTTTCGTTATTCCTAGTAGGGCCACAGACTGGCAACAAAGCCTTTAGCAAATGGGCATTCTTCCTTTTTTTCTCTTTCTTTCTCTCTCTCTTTCTCTCTTTCCTTCTTTTTTCTTCTTTCTTTTTGTAATCTGAAGATTAAACCCTGGGCCTTGTGGTGCTAAATAAATGTTCTCCCACTGTCCTCTGGGGAATTTAAGATTAAAAACCATAATAATTACATTTTAATTTTCTTAAAGTTCTCTTTTCCCTGAATAGTCTTTAATTCCTCTAGACTTTTTTTCTGTTTATATTTGTATCTTTTACATTAGAAGATTCCCTTAATGACTGGTGGTTCCTGATATTATTATTATTATTATTATTATTATTATTATTATTTATTTTTTAAGACGGAGTCTCGCTTTGCAGACCAGGCTGGTCCTGAACTCAGTATGGAGCTGAGGCTGGCCTTGGACTCTCTGCAATCCGCCTGTCTCAGCCTCCTGAGTGCTGGTTCCTGGTATTATAACCTCATGATTAACCATGGGGGTTATTAATAGATGTGCAGAGCACAAAGTACATTGGATTTAGAATTCTCTAAAGGATGACTTGTATGAGTGGGACCTACTTTTGGGTTAGATTCACCAGAAAAGACTTTCACTTCCCTGCTAGGTCAGTCAGTGCCAGGTTGCTGGCATTCTGGGCAATAAATGAGGGGAGACGGATAGGGAGCTGTCTGCCCTAAATGTTCAGTATGCAGGTCATAAGATATGCTGTTTGGGGTACAAGACCCAAGTCTTGACCGTGCCAGGAACACTCACAGTCTAGAGAACTTAAGTTCTACTTTCTTTAGTAAATGAAGCCAGAGTGCTGAGAATAGAGCCTTGAGATCAATGCACAGGACAGAAAAAAGACTCAGCACAATCGAAATGTTTGCATGCTGAGAAAATCTTTAGTAACTAAGTTGTTGGCTTTTAAAGTGCTGTGGAACCCAAGTGGGAGGTGACTTAGGTCCCATTCCCAGTATGTCTCATCTCACAGGTGTAAGCCCAAGATATATTAAATTCCAATATTCCAATCAATTTTATTGTTTAAGTATCCCAAAATTTCAAAGAACTAAAACTGTTTTTTCTTTATCACATTTTAACCATATATATATTTTATATAAATAATTTAAAAATCATTAGCATATTTGCACTGATTGGCTAGGTGTGGTGGTACCTGCCTGTAATGTCCGCTTTTAGGGGACTGATGCAGTGTGATAGCAAGGTAAAGGCCAACCTAGACAATTAAGTGTGACTCTGTCTCAAAAATATAAGAATGAAATAGTACTAATTGGTTTTGTCATATCTTACTATCTGAAAATGCATTATTTTTTGAAAGTGAGAGTGGTTATTCTCACAAAGCTGTGCTTCTGTGATATGTAAGAGAGTAACTGAAGGACTTACTGAATCTCTCCACTTAGAGGCAAAGGCAAAGTTTCTGGAAGGTGACTTCAAAACTTACACGGGACGCATAGTTATCAGTGAGTATCTGAGGAAGCTCGGTTCAACCGAAGCTAATGAGGGAAAAGGCAAGGAGCTGTAAAGTGTACATTTGTACATTTCATTTTGAGTTTCATAGTGTCTCTTTCTGTATTTCCCAGGAAAGGCAGCATTTTGAGATAGGATTTTTTTATACTTAACGTGTTACAGACATTTGAAGAAATGAAGATGTGTCTTTCTTTTTTATTTTTTGACCTAGTACTACCACCAAATTTCATCCACTTTCAAAACAAATCTTAAGTATGAGTGAATTTTCAGCTTAACATAGTAACTTTTTTTTACTGAGTTTCTCCAATTATATTTATTTTGCCGCAGTTTTTCATTCATTCTGTAAGATAAAATATTAGTCTTAAAAACTAAGAACTTAAGCCAAGCATAGTGGTGCTTGCCTGTAATTCCAGCAGTCTGGGAGATAGAGACAGGAAGATCACAATTTCAAACCCAGCATGGGCAACCTAATGATTTAGTAAAACACAATCCCAAAATCTAAAATAAAAATGGGCTGTGGATGTAGCTCAATGTGAAAGCTCTGTGCTCGGTCCACAGTATCACACACACAAAGAAAATACCCCCCAAATTTTTTCCTTTATTTAAATTTAAGGGAAAATGTATTATGCAGAAGTATAATTGCCTATATGTGCTCATTGTATGTTTAATGATGATCATTAGTCAAAAGACAATATAATTTGTAAGTAAAAGTTTTTTGTGATGATCATGGAGTCTGATGTTCAAGTTATTTGAAAATATGTATAAATGTTGAAAGCTGAAAAGTATTTGATAATTATCTCTAAGATTAGCCTTATATACTTATATGTTATTTTGCTATTCAAAGAGACTTATGGAAAATTTTTAGTGAAAGAAAGTGTGTGTCAGATATGAAATAAACACAAATTAATGTGGAACTTGATAGTCATTTAATAAATACTTTTACTTTTTATTAGCCAGTGCTGTGCCAGGAGCTGAGAACTCACTAAGATTCAGATGGAGGCCTGACCTTCAGGAGATTACCTTTCAGACATGGAGCCAGAATTCTGAGTATTCTTCCTTTTCTTAACCATGAAAGTGCTTGTTGAGCACCAGTTGTCACACTGAAATGAGCTTGGGGTGGGTAAGATCACTTTTTGCCTTCTAGGAGCTCACTTCCTGGCTGTTAGATATCAAACAGTACAGTGGTGTAAAGGATCATATCTAAACCTTTAAAAAATCTTCAAATCCTTTAATTCTATCCTTATTTGTGATTTCATCAAATTATTTATGTGTAAAATGAAGACAGTAAGAATTAAATTTTAGTTTTGTTGTGAACATTAAATAGCATCATGTAGTAATATGGACCTGCCTCCTGAGTGGCTCAGTGACTCCACTGCAATCCTATTTCATGCCTCAATGGACTGACAAATTACTACATGTCCTGGAGTTTCAGGGCTACTGGTGATATTTAAAACCTCTAATGTTGAATTGTGGGATGTGGATCCACATGATAAGTACAATGTTTGAGGTAAATCAGGTTGTCATGAGAGTACAAGGCAAGGACAACAGGCTGAGGGTGTGCCAAGCCCTGAGTCCAATTCCCAAGAGGTAAAGATAAAACCAAGTAGGCATGGTGGTGCACTAATCTAATCCCAGTATTCTGGGAAAGGCTGAGGAGGGAGGATCGGAAGTTTGAACCCAGCCTGGGCAACTTAGCAACTCAGCGAGACCTTGTCTCAGAATCAAAAATAAAAATAGTCTTGGGATGTATTTATAGCTCCTAATGAAAGCCCTGGGCTTGGTACCCAGTATTACCAAAACACAACAAAACCAAAAATCTAACACTTAAATCAGAGGAAATTGGGTAAGAAAGTGAAGGTTGCTTTAGTTGCTTTAGAGGCCACAGATACTTTAATGAGGTTTTCAGCCTTTCTTGGTGTCACAGTTTACTGCTCTGTCCATCTGCAATAGCCATTGATCCTTCACAGAATAGTACTGTCAAATATAGAATGGAGGAAACAGCTATATTGCACTGCAGCTATTAGAGGATTTAAAGCAAAGTACTAAATGTGTGTGTGTGTGTGTGTGTGCATTTATCAACCTATTATTAATTATCAGGTCTACTAATTTGCATAATAACTGCTATAAATTCATGGTAGAGTCACCAGGAAGCTGGTTGCTGATGCCTCGAAGACCAGACCTCACACACCTTCTCAGTTCTTTGTACTTTTGCTGTTGTAGTTGTTGTTCTGTGGGGGGAGGGCCTCGCTCTGTAGTCTAGGCTGAACCTGAGCTAACTGTGTGTAGCCCAGGCTGCCTCAAACCCACAGCAATGTGCCTGCCTCAGCCTCTCAAAGGCTGAGATTACAGGTGTGTGCCGCTAGGCAGGATTTATAGGGAATTGAACTGAAGACCTTGAGATTGCTAGGGAAGTGTTCTAACTGTGGCAATATTCCTCCAGCCCTTCTATGTACCTTTGATGAAAAAATTCAGTCAAGACATGTATGTGGCCATGTAGAAGGTAGAAGTGCAGAAGTACAGTAGAATTTACTGGAGTAGACAGAGAGGGATTTATGCCCTCATGAAGGTGGGCATCTGGACTGTGTGAATTTGGTTATCTTTTTATGCAGCTAAGAATTAACACCTAGAGTCCAAAGAACACTGGTGTTATGACACTTATTATAACACTGGTGTTATCACTTATCAATATGTTTCTTAGAAATTACTTTGGAATTGCAAAATGTTTTCCTGTCCTGTTCAGATGGTCACTGTTCCCTCAGAGGCCTTAATCATGTAAAGAATTTACAAAAGAAATTCTTGAAAGGTAAGTTCTTGATCTAACCTAGGACCCAGCCCAAGGTGGGAGAGTCTTTAAAGAATGTTTATTTTCCTGATAACATTGGCCCTTAGGCTTTGGCAACCAGAGCTGTATGCCTTGTTCCAGAAATAGAGGCCCTGTGTCTTTGAGTTCGAGACCTAATAATGATTATAAATGTACATACTTTGTGGTCCTTGTTTCTTTACTTGCCATACTGACACAACATGCTATTTTGGGCTCTCCCTTTGTTCTGCAGGACCTCTAAAGTCTAACTCCCTGCCTAGCAGTGACAAGAATGTTTTAATATATCTGCAACAACTGAAATGCCTGGTGATAATATGTAATTTCTAGTGGCTGTAAAAACATACTGTTTTTATTTTTTACAAAGCCAGATTTTTGTTGTTATTGTTTTGATGGTGATAGTGGTTCTAGAGATCAGATCCATCCTAAGCAAGCACTTCACCACTAAGCTACTCTCCTACCTCAGATATTGCTATTACTGGGGTTTATTGCTTATAATTGTAGAAAATCTTAAGTTTCAGCCAGAGATTAGTAAGAAGTAAGATTGTAATTTTTTTCTGCATTCAGTATAGTCTACAATAGGCCCTAGGTTATTAACCTCTGGTTTTGGATTCTGTCTTCAATCAGATTCTGTCTCAGGATCTAGTTTGGAAATGCACATTTTCTTTTTTCTTTCTTTTTCTTTTCTTTTTTCTTTCTTTTTTTTTTTTTTTGCTGAGGGGGCGGGTGGGTAGTACTCAGAGCTTCATATACAGCTACACCTCCAAATCTTTTTTTAGTCTTGCTACATTGCTAAATTGCCCAGGCTATGCTTGAATTTATAATCCTCCTGCCTCAGCCCCCAGAGTGATGGGCCTGCATCATGGTGCTCAGCTGGAAATGCACAAATCTGGTCAGGTTCCTTTCTCCTTAAACATATTTGCTATTGGATTGTCAGGAAAATCATGATGCATTTTTGCAACAGATTGCATTAATTCATTTTTGGAAGTACTGGAGTCATTCATACCTGTGTCACTGTTATCTCATTTGACAGCTGACAGCTCTAGATTCGTTCTAAAAAACAATTGAGGGATTTGGTTGAGTTTTGGAGATTTTACAAGAAGTTGAAGATGGAAGACTACAGTGTACATTTTCACCATATTTGACTGTTTTACTTCTGTACAGGGAAGAATATGTGGCAAGTTTGTAAAAGTTGCATAAATTTGTGGTGACAATGCCCCACAAGAATGTTAGTACAAGTGATGGTTCATTAAATTCTGTGCTGGTCATTTTGATCTCAATGGTGCTCCTCCTTCAGGAAGAGCCACTGAGATTGAAGACAACAAAATAAAGGCAACAATCAAGTCCAGCTCACATTACACAATATGAAATTGCAGCAACATGAAAATCCATGATTCAAGCGTTCATGACCACCTGAAGAGGCTGGGATACGTGAGCAGTCTTGATATTTGGTTCCTCGTGAACTCAAAGAAATTCATTTGATGGTGCATATAAACATCTACAATATGCTCATTAAACGTGAGGAAAATGATCCTTTTTTGAAGCCACTATTAACCCGTGATGAAAAGTGGATTGTTTACAGCAATTTGGTGCACAAAGTTTCTTGGTACTGACGTGATGATTCCCCTCAACCAACAGTGAAAGCAGACATTCATCAAAGGAAGGCTATAATATTCTATGAGGTGGGATTTTAAAGGTGTCAGGTTTTTCAAGTTCCCACTAAGGAAGCAAACAATTAATCCATATGTGTACTGTCAGCAATTGGGCAGTCTGAGTAAATCCATCACCCAGAAACATCCAGAGCTTGTTAATTATCAAGGAGTTGTGTTTTATCACAACATGAGAGCACACACAAGTTTGATCACCTTTCAGAAATTACTGGAGCTTGGATGGGATGTGAACCCACACCCATCATAGTCACCTGATTTTGGCCCATCAGACTTCCACTTTGCTGTCTCCAGAACTTTTTGCTTGGTATAACGTTCGATTCACATGAGACTGTAAAAAGTAACTTAAGTTTTTTGCCAATAAAGGTAAGCCCTTCCATGAACTATAAATTATAAAGCCCACTGAAAGATTAAAAAAAGATTATTGATTAATCTTTTTTCTGTATATAAATAAGTAATATTTGAAAAACAGACATAATACATTGTAACCATTGGAGAGATTATGTCAATTTGAGGCAATTAGGAACCATGCCTTGTTTAGGGTTTAGGAACCACGCTTAGACCTGGCAATTAGGAACCAGCCTGGATTAGAGTGTGAGTGATTTGTGGGCCAGCAAATGAGGGACGAACACCCACCTGGATGTAGGAGGCCCAACTGGGAACTGGAACTGTATAAAAGGAAGGAAGAAGAAAGATTGTTACAGCTTTTTCCTCTGGGGAGAGACTGGACTTGATGGGACTTGGCTTCCTGTTCATGATGTTGTGAGGAGCCGCCTCCACCTCTGCCTCTGCCATGTACTTTCATTGCTGCCGGCCGCCCCTGAATGGACTGTGACCCTCTGAAAATGTGAGCTAAAATAGACCTTTCCTCCCCTAAATTTGTGGATGTTGGGTATTGAGTCACAGCAATGGGAAAGTAAATTTTACCAACAATGCAATAGCTGTACTGGCCTGCTTTGTTGCAATTTATAAATCCTCCAGGATGGGTTTCTTCTCACCCCCTTACTTTTGTTCTCTTTCTCAGCCAGAACTTGTCAGATACAGTTCCTTCTTGCCTTCCCACTACTTTTTTTTCCCTGACTGGAATCTCCTATTCTGATGCTTCCTCTTTTCTGTTAGCTAAACTCCTTAGTTACCACCTCCGGCCAAAATCTCACTTAACATCTGTGTGGTTCCTGGGCTCACGTGGCGTGCATTACACTGGGAGAGACAATTAAGATGTAATTATAACACCATGTGAGAAATGCTTTTTGCACTGTTTTATCTCTAGGGTTTTTTACAGCACGCGGAACACTACCTGCTTAGTCCTCAATTGTTACACAACTCCAGGCATGTAGTTCACTGAACTGTACTCTTTGTGAGTGTCCACCACCCTCACCCCCCAGCTACAAACCTCTTAACCCTGGACTGATGGTATCTTATTAGTAAATAACAAGTGAATGATTTGCCTCAGCTGGGTGAGGAAGAGTCCTGCAGAGAGTGAATCAAGGAAGGAATCATTCTTAGATTGTGGGTACTCAGTTTTTAAATTATTATTTTTGCAGTACTAGGTATTGGCCCCAGGACCTGTACATTGGGGTACATTCCCCAGCCACTCCCTTTTGAGACAGTGTCTCTCTAAATTTTCTAGTCTGAGATCCTCCTACCTTAATCACCCAGAATGCTGAGATTACAGGTGTGCATCACACCATGGTTGGGGAAAATGAAATGATCTTAATTTTTTTTGTCTGTTTACTATATTCTCTCATAATCTAGTGGTAATGAATACTTAAAGAGCTTTTCTGATTATAAAGATATTACATCTTGGAGTGCTTATAACTGTTTTCTCATTCAGTACTGAGGACTGAACCCAGGGATATTCTTCTTCGGCCCTTTCAATTTTTCTTTCTTTCTTTCTTTCTTTCTTTTTTTTTTTTTTTTGAGACAGAATCTTGCTAAATTGCCCAGGCTGGATTTCATCTTCTGATCCTTCTGAGATTACAAGCAAGTGCCACCATTACTGGTTAAACTCTTGGTCTGGGGTTGGCAACTCTGACTCATAAACCAATTCTGGTCTGTTACCTGTTTTTTTTTATGGTCCACAAACTAAAAATGATTTTTAGATTTTTAAGTCATTGGGGAGAAAAAGCTTAAAGACTAATGTATTATGTCATGAAAATTTTAGGAAATTCAAATGTTTATGTTTTTAAGTGAAGTTTTACTGAAACATAGCCACTCATTTGTTTAGATGAAGTTATGGCTGCTTTCTGATTAACAACAGAACTGAGTAGTTGCCACAGAGATCGTGTGGTCTGCAAAGTGTAAACTAGTATTTTTTGGGGCACTGAAGGCACATAACTGTTACCATAGCCACTAAGGCAGAATGATGAGATGTCTGAGCCCAGCCTGTGCAATTAACAATCATGACACCCCATCTCCAGATTTTAAAAAAAGTGCTTAGGTTATATTTCAGTGCAAAGGCTCTGGGTTTAATCCCAAATACAGTAAAATAAATAAATAATATATTTATTTTATTATTACTTTCATCAGTACTAGGTATTGAACTCAGGAGTTCCCTTATCACAAAGGTGTTCCCAGCCCTTTTTTTTTTTACTTTGATGCAATATCTCGCTAAATTACACATGCCAAGTTCAAACTTGATATCCTTTTTCTTCAGCCATCTAAAAAGTACTGGAGCTAAAGGGGTGAACCACCATGCCAGGTTTATTTTATTTATTTATTTTAGGATAGGAAAAGTTTATTTTAGCTCACAGTTTCAGAAGGTCCCAGTCAGTTCACAGGAGGCTGGCAACAGTGGAAGCACACGGTATAGGTGGAGATGGAGGCAGCTCTTTGTGTTTTTGCAAACAGGAAACCAAGTCCCCAAACCCTGCATTAGCTCTTAAACCCCTTGATAACACACTTTTGCATGTAGAAGGCACTCAATATGTAGTTGTTAGATTAAATTGCAACTCTAAAAGTCTTTTGACCTGATTTTTTTTTTTTTTTTTCCTCTTGACATGGGGTCTCATTTTGTTGCCCTCCTGGAACTTGAACTCATGGACTCAAATGATCCTTAACTTCAGCTGGAACTATGGACATCCACTGAGCTGAACTCAAATCTCTTATCTCTCTCTCTCTCTCTCTCTCTCTCTCTCTCTCTCTCTCTCTCTCTCTCTCTCTCTGTGTGTGTGTGTTGCTGGGGAATCTGACTCAGGACCTTGTATATGCTAGACAAGGGCTCTACCATTGTGCTACACTCTCAGTTCTATTGGTTTAATTTTTATGACTTAAATTACTTGCCTGGATTGATACAACTACTGTGTATTTGAATGGATTACATTCTGTTTTTGAAAGTAGCTTTAGTAATTTTTGTAGTTGATCCCTTATAGTGCAAGGGAAATCACATTTCTCTTACCTCTAATACCAAGCCACACGTGTTAAGTATCAAAGAAAAATTGGAGTTTATATGTTACCAATTCAGGACAAAACAGAACTCCTTATGCTGGAGCAATTAGGGAATGATTTCAGAGTTTGAGATTCATTGACACTGGATTCTCAAGGGATATGGGAAGACCAGGAACAAAACAGGAGATGGGATATCACTGTGTGTAAAGAGGCTGTGATATTTCCTTCCTCTTGGCGAGTCTACTGGGAGACATACACAGAAATGCAATCTTGTGAAGATCTGATGTGCAAGACCTTGACTTTCATGACTGAGCTCAGTGACACCATTAGAAGTTCAAAGTCAAAATCAAAGAAAAGAAAGGCATCCCATGTGACCAGCAATATCTGATATTTGTACACAATCAGGTGGAAGATGACTGTTTGCCCTCTCTCACTACAAAATCCAGACAGAGTCTACCCTGCACTTGGTGCTTCACCTACAGGGCCACATCATAGAGCCTTCCCCATACCATGTCCCACAGAAATGTAAGTGCAGCAAGATAATCTGCCCCAACCATCAGGTCATCGTGCTTGTCTGTGCTCTCAGTTGTCAGAAGAAGTGCAGCCCTGCCATCAACTTCCTTCCCAAGGAGGTCAGGTAAAGCCCTCCACCCACTCCTCCTTCCCCGGAGGGTGCCTCCTGCCAGGCCCTGTGGCCCTAGGACTTCAGTTGTGTTTCCCATTGACTGGACAAAAATAAAACAAGAGAAAGGCTGAAGCTGTGATATATCTGGTTTGGCTGAAGCTACTATGATGGAAGTCTCTAGAACTGTGTCATGTCCCAGAAGAGCTCACACCAGTGGACTCTGACCAGCCCTCACCCTTCCTGATCAATTTGCATTATTCAACACCTTGAGCTTCCTTCTTTCTTAAAACTCTTTCCTCTTGAGCTCCTCTGATGCATCTACACTCCCTCCCCTGGTCCCCTTTCCATTCACTGAGAGCAAAAAGTTGGTTCTGATTAGGATATGGCTGTCAGAGGCACCACAGCAGTTTGTATATTGAGTTGTCGCTTCTTTCATTTCAGCACACATTTCTGTGGAAAGTACAGTACATCTACGACACTATGTCAGATGTTGTAGGGGAAGAGTCCTGGAATGGGAATCTTGCGGAGGATAAAGACTGCCAGACAAGTAATTCAAATTCAAAGCAGAATAAGGCAAAATGGCTAGCAAGAAGCTTAAACAGGCCAGACTAGGTAATACATACCTGTAATCTTAGCTGCTTGGGAGACTAAGACAGGAAGACTGCAGGCTTTAGACCAGCCTGGGCAATTTAGTGACTAAGTATGATACTGTCTCAAAATCAAAAAACAAAAATATGCTCAGGATATAGCTTCATGTATAGGACCTGGGCTTGATCCCCAGTGCCATGCACACACACTCACACACACTCGTACAGTGGCCTTAAAGCTAGTGTGGTGGTACACACCTGTAATCCTAGGGTGGAACCAGGAGGAACACAAATTTGAGCCCAGCCTGGCCAATTTAATGATTTAGTGAGCCCTTATCTCCAAATAAAAACTAAATAAAGGTGGGGGGGGGGCACGTAGCTTAGTGCAAAGGGTCCTGGGTCCAATTTTTAATACTCCCCCAACTCAAGGTGGCCTTGAAGATAAGAAACATTCATGTTTTCCCAAACATGAGAGAATGTATTACCAGTGCCCCATTGCAAGATACCTCCCTTTCCTTTTTTTTTTTTCTTGATCTTATGTTTGAACCAGGTACTGAGCTACAGCCCCAGACCTTAGTCATGAAGTTGCACAGATTGGGCTGGAGCTTGCAATCCTCCTACCTCAGCCTCCCTGAGTGCTGAGATTATAAACTTGTGCCATTACATCCAGCAGAAAGTCTATGTGACTCTTAAAGAAAAATGTTTTTCCCAGATTACTGGTTCCTTATAATTGTTAAATTTGCCTTTTAAAGTCATAACTGTATCTAGTGGTAATTGTCTCATTTGATCTTCAGAACAATGCTCTTCTGTAAGTATTATTAGCCTCATTTTATATATTAAAAATAGTGAGACATGGAGGAATAAAATAAGAGAAACTCAAGTAGGATTGAACTCTCCTTCCCTTATTATTTGAAATGAATTGATTAAGGAATGAGGGACCCAGTGCTTTTTAAAGTATATTCCTTCTTTTGGTTTCTACTAAGTAGGGTACCTTAGTGCTAACAATTAAATTGAATGGACTCACAGCCTCCTGATCTAGTGACTTTAATTGAGCCCAGGACCTAGTCATCAGTTAGGTACTTGGAGACTAATAGCTCTTTCATGCCAAGAGGGTAGAACATAGTCCGTAGCATTGGTAAGAACAATGCAGCTCTTTAACAGGTGTCTACCTGACTGTCCTCAAATGGATAAAAGCTGAAAATTCTATTAGTTATTTATAGCCCCCAATTCCATTTCAGCCTTGAGAAATGCACGCTGGTGTTAATGGGTTTTTTTCTTTTCTTGTTTTCTTTTTGGCTAAAAGTAGGGTAATCAGTTGTTTTTAGGCAGTCAAACCAGTTTGATGGGCGTCCCTCTCACACCCCCCTCAGAAACTGGTTTCAGACCTTACTAAAAGGTCATTGGCTGATGGTTACAACTGGATAGACAGGTGCAACAGTGGAAAAAAAAGGGAAGAGCTTTGCAGACTCCACAGAGAGATTTTGTAAATAGAAATGAAGACTGTGTCAATAAAGTGTATGTACATTCTCTAGTTTCGAGGGCACTTTGAGCCAGCAGAAGTAGATCACAGACAGCCCACAATCCATAAAGCAGCTGTTTGGATTTTTTGGGGGTGGGTGAGGGGTAGTGTTGAACTGTGGAGAAGATGTCTGGCTGCTGCTTTTTTTCTGGCTGGGGGTGGGGAGTAGTCCTGGCTGGTCCTGAACTTACTATGTAGCCCAGGCTGGCCTAGAACTCATGGCAATTCTCCTGCCTCAGCCTCCCTAGTGCTGGGAATATAGGCATACACCAGCACGCTTGGCTATTTTGTGATGCTGGGGGATTGAACTGGGGGCTTCACAGTTTCTAGGCACAGGTTCTAATCACTGAGCTTTTGCTCCAGACCATGCTGCTGTTTTTGTCCAAAAAATTTGCTGATCAAAACTTTTTATTTGCTGCTGTGTGAGAACTTTGATTAAAAAAAAATCACGAAGACATAGTGAGAACTCACTTCACTAAAAAGGAATTCAGAATAATTATTCATTGACACAGGAGCAAAAGGATTCATGGAGATCAAAAATCAAGTAGAGTTGTAGTCTGAATAATGGGGCCAGGCCAGAGTGGGTCTGGGGCTTTGAGCGAGTGGCCTCAGGCAGAATGGAATTCAGTGACCCTGTTCTTCCTACGTGCCCTATGAACTTTGCTTTGCCTTGTCTTTCACTACCTACAAAAAAGTGGCAGAGAGGAAGTAGGCAACAGTAGGAGCTGAGCAGGCAGAGCAGGAATTTGTACCAGTTTGTTGTGTTTATTCCTAGATTCTTTTTTGATATAGTTTAATAGTTTGGAACTTTTCTGTTGATTTGAAACAACTGTATCAGAGATCCATGCTGGAAGATCAACTAAATAATGAATTACAAACTTCTAATGAGCAAATAAAAACCATTTTCAAGAACTACCTCTTTAAACAACAACAAAACAAAGAAATAGCAATAACAGAAAAAAAGGAAAAGAAGAAAAAACAGATATATCCCTTTTGATTCAAGAAACTACTGGAATTGGTGACTGAATCAAAGGTTTTATGATGTCCCATGGGCTAACCCAATTACCTGATAAATAGAACACAGAACAAATAAATTGATTAGAAAACCTTTTATAATTTTTTTCAAGAAATTAAAATATAATCATGCTTTATTTATTGTAACCATGGCTTATACTTACTATGCACTAATTGCTTCTGTCATATTGTGCTAAGGGCTTTATGTGCAATCCCCATAATGAGTACTCTTGGCATAGTTGTCTTATAAATGAGGAAACTGAATTCCAATAATTTGTCAGAAGCACACAGCCACTATATTGTAGAGCAGTGTGAAAGCAAGATATGTTCCGTACCAAAGTCTATGCTCTTAACTAGAGAATTGGGGAAAAAACTTGAGTTTAAACAATCTATAATAACAAGAAGTATGGTCAATTTGTATAATGTAATAACACAGTCATTAAGCCCATGTTTAAAGACTGGTATATTTTAAAATGTTAATTGTATATTTTCATGTGAACAATCATGCTGAAATTAGGGATGACAGCATGACCTGATTTGTAGCCCATATCTGTGTGTAATGGGAGCACATGCACATACCCAAGGCGAGGGATGTTCCCTCCTGGAGTAATTATGGGTGTGGTTTTTTTCTTTCATTTTTGAGATTTTCTAAATTTTCCAAACTTTCTAGAATTGATGTGTACTATTTTGTATCTTGCCAAAACTTTCTACAGTTAACACACATCACTTGTAACAATGTTATTGAAAACAGAAGAGAACGGTATAGTAAAAAGAATGACAAATCTGTTGTTACCAGTCTGGTGGAAGGTAACATAAGTTCTGTGGGGAAGGCGGGGTGGGGAGCGGTATGCATGAGAACGTGGCTATAACCCTCGGACACGCTCTTTCGCAAGTGAGGTCACAGTGCAGATATGTCTCATAACTTTCCATTCTCAGTATCATTCTGACCAGGATCGTGAGTCAGCACAATTGTATCCTGAGCATTTTCTTCCTCCTTGAGTTGCCTTCCTCCATTGACTTTATGACTCCACCTTTTCATTTTTCCATCTACAGCATTCACCTCTCCTTTGTTGATCTCCTTTTTTTCCCTCCTGAACCACCCTTTTTAATTTCAAAGATCACCAGGCTTCATTTGGGGTGGCGGCACATGCCTGTAATCCTAACACTGTGGGTGGCTGATACAGGAGAATCGCCCTAGTTCAAGCCTTGCCTGGCTGGACCACCTAGTGATTTAGTGAGAAACTGCCTTAGAATCAAAAATTAAAGGTCGGATTGGTTTGTAGCTCAGCGGCTAAGGCTTTTGTCTGGGAAGTACAAGGCCTTGAGTTCAATTCCCCAGCACCACTTAAACTGGTTATAGTGGCACACGCCTGTAATCCCAGCACTTGGGAGGCTGAGGTGGGAAGGCTGCCATTAATTCAAAGGCTAGCTTGGGCTGCATAGTGATTTCAGGACCCATCTCCACTACAGAGCAAAACTCTGTCTCAGGAAAAAAAGGGGGGTGGGGGTGGGTAGGGATGTAGCTAAAGCCTGGATTCTATACCCAGTACCAAGGGAAACAACAACAACAATAACAAGAAATAAAACAGGGTTGGTCTTGGGTTTCATCACCCACCTCAAAGGAAAAAAATTAAATTAAATGCCTTCAGAAGGCAGGTCCTTGATGAGTGAAGCCTGCCAGCCCTCTCCCAGCCTGGCCTTGTCATCCTCTCAACCAGTGCATAGCCACCAGTTGTCCAAACCTCCTCACAGCTAATACACTAGCAAATCCTGGTGTTTGTTTCATTTTGTTTTGAGTTAGAGTCTCGTTATGTTAGAGAGTCTGGACTTGAATTTGTAATCCTCCTGCCTCAGCCTCCTAAGTATCTATGACCAAAATATGTTTCAGATCCTTTCTTTCCCTTTTCAGTCTCCACCTTGCTTAGGCTGAGTTTATCTTAAACAATCTTTGCTTTCATGTCTTTATTTTTTGAGACAGGGTCTTGCTGCATTGTCTGGGCGTGGGGTGAGCTCCGGCGCCCACAGGCAGCTGCGATCCCAGGCATGTGCTGCTGCCTGTGAACTGCGCTTCCATTCTTGCCTGGCTGCCATCTTGTCTTCACACAGGCGGGTCCTTGCACCGACTCCTGAATTTGGAGTTCAAACCCCATAAATTTGACTCCAGTCTTCTTTTTACTGCCTGTGAAGGTGAGATTTAGGTACCTTGTCTATGTTATCACAGTTCTGAATTAATAGTGCTGAAAAAAGTGAATTCACTTTGATTACTAGGTCAAATACTTGGGAATTTAAAAGAACAATAAAACCTATTCTCTTAGTTATTCTGTTCACCTTATTAAGGTTGGTTAATAACGGTGGAGGAAAATTGGGGAAAAAAGGGGAAAATTATGTTCTCTTAATTGTCATTCATCTGTAACAAAACATAAAGGCAGAATGAAATAAATATGTATTATAGTCTGGAGGTGGCTTACTAAACTTGTTTCCACTTACAGTAGTCTTACCTCATTTTCCAAGAACGAACTCAATTCAGTAGTTTTTTTTTTCTTCTAAGCTATGATTTTGACTCATGGAACTAGAAATAGATCACTACTGCTTTGTGTTAGTTTCTGTATTAGTTTTTTTCGACTACTTAAAATTATACAAGCAAATAAATTGTTTCCTTACAGTTTAAACACAAAGCTAACCTGGCAGAAGATGTTCCCAACAAGCCGACCTCCCCTTCTGAGCAGAGTTCAGTCCTTAGTTACATTACTGTGGTCTACCCTACCATGTTAGCATCATCCTTAAACTCCAGGGATAACCTACGCTTGTTTTTTCTTTTCTTTTTTTCTTTTTCTTTTTCTTTCTTTCTTTCTTTTCTTTCTTTCTTTTTTTTTTTTTTTTGGTGGTACTGAGCTACATCCCAGCTCTTTTTTTTTTTTTTATGTTTTGGTGTTGAGACAGGGTCTCCCTAAACCGCTGAGTTGCCCAGCCTGGGCTTGAACTTTAAATCTTTCTGCCTTCACTTCCCAGAGTGCTGGGATTACAGGACTGTGCCATCAAGTTCAGCTCAGACTCATCATTTTTCATGGAAAATTATGACTGGATCTGGAGTGTTTGCTTATGTAAACATGAATTTTCATTTATTTAAAAATAACCCTTGAGAATTGAACATACTCCATTTTTCTTTTTACAGTCTATTGTATGAGCACAAATTCAATTCCATTGCCCCTTTGTGCAAGGTCAGTGCAACACTATCCTGACATTTTAAACAAGTACATTGTTAATTAATGCTTTACAAGGAGTCATTCAAATTTGGGTTCCATCTACCTGCAAAGAGTGTCAGTGAAGCTGGGCTGGTGGTGCTCACCTGTAATCCTAGCACTCGGGAGCCTGAGGCAGCCTGAGGATTGCTGTGAGTTCATGGCCAACCTGGGCTACATAGTGAGTTTAGGACCAGCCTGGACTATAGAACAAGACCCTGTCTCAAAAAAGAAGAAGAAGAAAAAGGAATACCTGTGAAGAGAGGGTGATCAAAGTAAGGATGGTGAGATGTGTTTTTTGACATAAAAAAGAGCAGCATTTTTATTGTTCTATAGCTCTATCCAGAGGTAAAATAAAATTATTAAGTTTCACAATTGTGTTTGTTCTTTAAAACTAAAATGTCTGTGTATTCTGGGGAGGTTTGATATCCTGAAATAACCTTAATTTTTTTCCTTCTCACTTATTCCTACTTGTTCGTTAAAATTGAGATCTGGGCTAGGCCTGGCATGTAGGCCTGTAATCCCAACACTCTGGGAGGCTGAAACAGGAGGATTGCAAGTTTGAGCCCTCTTGGGCAACTTAGCAAGACTCTGTCTCAAAATAAATAATAAACCAAGCCTAGTGGTAAATGCCTATGTTTCCTCATTCTGGGAGGCTGAGTCTGAAGTTTGAGCCCAACCTGGGCAGTTTAGTGAGACCCTCTCTCAAAATTAAAAATAAAAATGGGGACGTAGGAATGTAGCTCAGTGTGAAGGCCTGGGACCAATTCCTAGTAACCCTAAATAAATAAATAAACAAATAATAAAATAAAATAAAAAATTAAAATATCTGGGTCCGTGTATGGTGGTGCATGCTTGCAATCCTAGCACTTAGGAGGCTAAGGTGGGAGGATTGCTGTATGCTTGAGGCCAGGCTGGGTTTCATAGTGAGTTCAGGACCAGTCAGGACCACAGAGCAACACACATACACACACACACACGATTAAAAAAAAATCTGGAGATGTAGTTCAGCGTAAGGCCCTGGCACACACACACACGCGCACACACACACACACACACACACACACACACACACACGATTAAAAAAAGTTATCTGGAGATGTAGTTCAGTGCAAGGCCCTGGGTTAAAAAAGAAGAGATCTGGTATTGCATTCTTTTGGGTGTCTCTTTTTTTAGGTTTTGAACTGGGAGTTTGCAAGGCAGGGATTAAATTTTTCACTTGTAACCTAAATGCCTAACGTAAAGCCTGATACTTAGCAATGCTCAATCTTTGTTTAAGATGACTTGAATTAATAAGTGAATTTTCTCATTTAAACTTTTTTTTTGTTAATATAGTACTACATCAATAGTGGAATATGACTTAAAAATGTGGTTCCTTTTAATTTAATATTGTGACAATCTGAGGTGTGAACTATTTCTCATATCTCTCTCTCATAGAAAATTTCTAACTTAAAAACCAACTCCTTTGTGTGTATGTATGACATTGAAATTGAGTTTTTGAAATTCTAAATAATTTTGAAATAAACATGACTTTAGCTGTATCAGTGAGCTACCTGGTTGGGCCTGGAACACATTCTCAAGAATGTAAATACAAATATATTGCTAACACGCCTCCCAGGAGTGCACCTTTACAGTAAATGAGTGGGTACTTTTCCCTTGCCAATGCTGCATATTTTAAATACATGCAACGAAAGAGGTAAAGATGTTATCTTGATTCTATCTCAGTTTACATTTAGTGAAGTTGAACTTGTGTTTCTCAGCAAAGAAAATAATTTGGAGTTATCTTTAAGGAAATTGGGGTTTTCTTTAACAAAACTAAACTCAAGTCTTGTCTTCTAGCAATGAAGAAAATCTCTTTGGGAACTTCCTTGTGATTTTTCTGACCCCAAAGGTGGTCATACAACATTCCTTTTTCCTTTAAAGTTCTCTGCATAAACATGAAACTATTATTCTCTTTAACACACAGGCCCAATTTTGAGAACTCTGAGTTGCAGCATAGCTGTGACCAGGATGGAACGTTTTTCTTATGGACAAACAAATGGGTTAACGATGTTGTCTAGGATAGTAACTTAAAACTAGGTAACATGCTTGAATTGATGTTTTGGCTTTCTATCTATTGATATATAACAAATAACCCAAAATTCAGTTGCCTAAATCAAGAAATGTTTATCTATTTGAGACAGAGTCTTTCTATGTAGTCCAGGTTGGCTTTAAGTTCAGAATTCTCCTGTCTCTGCTTCCCAAATGCTGGGATTCCAGGCATGCACACCAATACACTCAAGTAAGAGGTTTTGTTTGTTTGTTTTGAGACAGGGTTTCACTCTGTAGTCCAAGCTGGTCCTAAACTCACTATGGCACCCACATAGGCCTTAAACTCATGGCAATCCTGCCTCAGCCTCCTGAGTACTGGGATGGTGGGTGTGCCACCATGTCTGGCTTATGTGGTGCTGGGAATCATACTCAGAGCCTTGTGCTTGCTAGGTGAGTGCCGTAACTGCTGAGTTATTCCTCAGCATTTGCTTAGCCCCCTAGAAGTATTTCTCATCTCCCACAATTTATGTATGGACTAACTGGACTCATCTGCAGTTCTGAACCATGTGCTGCTGGCTGGGGCTGTCACCTTCTGAGGGTTCAACTAGGCTAAAGTATTATAGTCAGGATGGACTTAACAGGTAGTTGGCACATGGTAGGTAGTTGGTCCAGGTTGTTGGCTAGAATTCAGCTGGGAATGTTGATCAAAGGGCCTTGATTTTTCTCTACCTGGTTTCAAGTAGCTTGTTACTCTGAGAGAATGTTGGAGCATGTCATCACATGACAGAAGTCATCTTTCTCCCTCTACCTGAAGCACCAGCAAGTAGTTGAAAGTCCAAATCTCAGAGAAAGGGCTAGCAAAACTAGAACAACTGTATTTGTGGTCAAAGATGTAGCTCAGTATTTGCTTAGCGATCCATGATGCCTCAGGTTGCATCCCCAGAACCGGAAACATCAAGCAAAATATTGCAGCAGTGGTCGGGTAGCCTGGTAGGGCATTCCATTGCAGTCTAGTGGTAGTATCTTAGTACTAGAAGGAGTCTAGATAGGAACAATCCATTTAATTTTTTTTTTTGGTTCTGGGAAATTGATCTCAATCCCCAGCTCATTTTTATTTTTGATTTTGAGGCAGGATCTTGCTAAGTTGCCCAGGATGTGCTCAAAGTTGCCAACCTGCTGCCTCTGCTTCCCAGAGTGCTAGGACTACAGGCCTGTGGGTGCATGAATTAAGAACAAATGGAGGGGCAGGAGGCATAGCATAGTAACTGGACTGCTTGCCTAGCAAGCCCAAGGTTCTGGGTTCTATTCTCCAGTACCACATAAGCCTGCAAAGCCAGCACTCATGAGGCTGAGACAAGAGCATTTCTGTGAGCATGAGGCCAGCCTGGACTACATGGTGAGTTCAGAACTACTCTGTACTACAAAGAAGCAGTGGAGCTGGGCCTGGTGGCACAGGCCAATGACCCCAGCACTCTGGTAGTCTGAGACGGGAGGATCACAAATTTAAGCCTAGCCTGGAAAATTTAGCAAACTGGTGGATCCCTGTCTTGAAATAAAATATGAAAAATGGGCTGGGAATATAGTTCAACATAAAGTCCTTGGGCTCAATTCCCAGTCCCCAGTCCCTACAAAAAAAAAAAAAAAAAAAAAAAAAGGAAATGGAAAGGACAAATTACCTGGGCTGGGCTGGAGGAAAAACTCAAGAGGTTAAAGCTCTTGCCTAGCAAGCAGAGTACCTGAGTTTAATTCTGCAGCACCACATAAACTACATATTCTGGCAAACCCTCCAGTACATTACCTCCCCCAGCTTTTTTTTTTTTTTTCCCGAGACAGGGTCTGTAGCCCAGGCTGATCCTGGAATCCTAGCACTTGGGGGGCTGAGGCAGGAGGATTGCTATGAGTTCGAGGCCAGTGTGGGCTACATAGTGAGCTCAAAACCAGCCTGGACTACAGAGTGAGATCCTATATACATACATACATACATACATACATACATACATACATACATATAAATCAGTTGGGCTGGTGGCCATGTCTGCAATGTCAGTACTCTTGAGGCTGAGGCACGTGGACTGTGAGGTAAGATCCATAGCAGGTATGAGGCCAGTCACATAGCAAGACCTTGGTTCAGGAAGTAATGCAGAACAAAACAAAACAAAAGACAAGTCAATCAACAGAATCCATGTCCATATTTAAATTTTAATTTAATTTAGTTAATTTATTGTTTTTGAGATAGGGTCTCACTCTATAGCCCAGGCTGGTCTTGAGCTCATTATGTAGCCCAGGCTGGCCTCAAACTCACAGCAATCTTCCTGCCTCAGCCTCCCTAGTGCTGGGATTACAGGTCTGTGCCACTATGCCCTTCTCTCTATGTCCATATTAACTACACTAAATTCTGCACGAAAATGTTCTATCTTAGATGGTTGTGGTGGCGTAGCCTCTGAAAGAGGCTGAGGCAGGAAACAGCAAGTTTGAGCCCAGTATGGACATTATAATGACTTAGTGAAACTGTCAAAATATAAAATAGAGGGCTGGAGGAATGGCTTGGTGGTTAAAGCGCTTGCTAGTAAGCACTTAGGCAAACACTAAGTACCTGAGTTCAGTTCCCCAGCACTACATAAGCCGAGCATGGTGGCAAATGCCTATAATCCCAGCACTTGGGAGGCTGAAACAGGAGGATTGCCATGAGTCCACGGCTACCCTGGGCTCCATGATGAGTTCAGGATCAGCCTGGGCTGCAGAGACCCTGTCTCGAAAAAAAAAAAAAAAAAAGCTGGGGGAGGTAATGTACTGGAGAGTTTGCCAGAATATGTAGCCTGGGGTGTGCATTAAAAGAAAACAAAATTCTTTAGCATATTTGCTAAACATGGAGTTGTATTTTCTTTCTTTTACACTTTATGGACATACATGAGTTATAAAAAACAATTTTAAAATGTTCAAAATGTAAATTGATGTAGATTATTTTTAAACAGTTCCATAGATTTTTAATCTTAAAGTCCTGAGTTTCTAACTATAAATATGCATTATTTTCAGCCTTTACACTGTAATTTTTTCCTGAGTTTAATGCCCCCCCAAAATGTCATTAATAAGAACTACCAGGTTGGGAATTTAGTGCAGTGGTAGAGTGCTGGCCTATTGAGTGCTACGCCCTGGGTTCAGTACTTAGCACCAAAAAAGAAAAAGAAAAATGAAGAAAAAAGGAAAGAGCTAGGAACATGAATTGTTAGCATATCTTAAGTTGTGCTTAAGAATAATTAAAAATTTAAATTCAAGGAATCATTTGCAGGTACATTCAAATCATGTTAAGTGTTGCTTCTCTTCAAATAATCATTTAATTTATACTCTAGCAAAAGGTCAAGAAGTTGTAATTGGGTGGGCTGAGTGCTTTCCTCATAGGACATTCTATTTCATCTTTCTTGTATTTTTCTTTGTATATAGGTAAGAGTTTGTAAATAAATAATCTTGATTTCAGCATGAAATTACATTTTCTATGCTCAAGTTCCTCTGAGTTATGCAGAAGTCTTCCTGTTCTGAATTCACTGTGTTTTCTCATTTTTGTTTTCTGCTATGATTTCAGTATATGCTGAAGACAAGGAAAATTACAAAAATCTTGGATGTCATTTTGCCAAGATGTTGATGTCGTACAGCGATATGTATTAATGTAGATAAAAAATTTGAGCCTGGATTTCTGGGAGGCATTTAACATCCCTGCTTTTTTGAGGGTTGGTGATGGTGAATGATACAGGGATACAGATCAGGCAGTCCCAGTCTCATCTACTGATGGTTCAAATGAAGGCTTTTGAGTAGAAAACTTCAATGAATAGTACCAAAGGTATCAATAAATATCAGAGCCTTCATATTAAGATATCCATTTAAGACAAGATTTTTCTCACTCTAACTGGTAGTAGTTCTAGGCTCAAGCAAGAGCTTCCAGGCCCAGGAAAGTGGTAACTTCAGAATTTTAATTCAAATATTTAATATGTATTGAGTGCCTAAAATGTGTAAATTATTGTGGCATGAAGATGTCTAAGACTTGATGACTGGATAGTTCACCTGTGAACATTCCACAATCTTGTGCTGTATGCTCAAGCAGTAATCCAAAACTATTTTATTTTAACCATGGCTTATCTAAAAGTGAAATTTCCCTTTCTTCTGTGTTCAACTTCCAAACTTTGTGAACTGTGGGCAGAGTAAAGTGGGAGGGTGAAAAATCCTGAATAATTATAAAAAAGTTTATAATTTGCTTTGAAATAATTGGATACTTGCTTCATGTTACAGTTTGGATTTCGAATGTCCCCCAAAAGGCTCATATATTTGGGAGGAGATGGGGTCATGAGGTGAATTGGATCAAGCGGGTTAATCCATTAATTCCTGTACTTTTAAAAGAAGGTTGTAGGGATGGGCCCTGGGGGTCATACATGGAAGGGTATAGATTCTTGCCCCAGCTTTTACCTATGCTCTCTTCTTGTCTTGCCTGAAGTTTTTCTGTGGCCAGGTGCTCTGCCCCTGCCAGCTGATTACACATGGACTGAAACCTAAAACTGTGAGCTAAGATACATCTTTTCTCTCTTATATTGTGGGTGTCTGGTATTGTGTCACAGTGATGAAAAAGTGACTGAGACACCTTATGTCCACTTTTGTTTTACCAGTAGGAAAGTATTATCAGTGAGCTTGAAAATGCCTGGGGCACAAACCTTAGCACCAGATCTTTTGGAATAATTTTGTTTTGAGGGGATTTTTGTTTACTTGCCCATTTTTAATTAAAGATATTTAACTTTCCTTGCAGGGCCTCTTGGCACAGGCCTCTAATCTCATACTCTGGGAGGCTGAGACAGGAAAACTAAATTCAGTCCCAGCCTGGGTGATTTAATCACTTAGCAATACCCTGTCTTAAAAAAAAATCAAAAATAAAAATAGGCTGGGTATGTATTTCAGAATGAAGGCCCTGGGTTCAATCCTTAGTTCCAGCCTCCCATCCCCACCCAGGTTATGTGTCTCCTGCAGGCTTGCTCTCATCTCACCTATTCCATACTTCCTTATTTTGCCATCTGAAATATAAGCCGGAGGTGTTTTGTTTCACGACTTCAGGAATGGCACACCACTGATGTTCTTTTATGGATGCACACCAGGAGTGCGAGAGACAGCAATAAAGATTATCGAAAAATGTCTCCTTCCCACTTTTGATGCAACTAAATTCCTGTTAGTGTTATTTTTTATTTTTGCATTTAGAATAGTGTAGGACACTTCCTTCTGGGGTCTTTTCTCATCTCTACTTTTCTGTGTGATAGTTAATGTCCTGTCTAC
>PVKB01005854.1:0-82294 GCA_004027205.1 Ctenodactylus gundi
TCTTCACTTCTGTTTCCCTGGTCTATCTGTCTATTTTTGTGCCAGTACCAAATTGTTTTTACAACTATTGCTTTATAGTATAGCCTGATGTCTGGAATTGTAATGCTTCCTGCCTTAGTCTTGTTGCTCAGGATTGCTTTGGCTATTCTGGGTCTCTTTTGCTTCCATATAAATTTTAAGAATTGTTGTTTCAAGTTCTTTAAAGAAACTTTTAGGTATTTTGATAGGAATTGCATTAAATCTATATATCAGTTTTGGTAGTGTAGCCATTTTGACTATATTTATTTTTCCTATCTAAGAGCAGGGGATGCCTTTCCATTTTCTAGTGTCTCCTGTAACTTCTTTCTTCAATGTAATGTAGTTTTCTTTATATAGGTCCTTCACTTCCTTGGTTAGGTATACTCCTAACTATTCAATTTTTTGCTGAGCTATTGAGAATGGAATTGTTTTTCTGAGTTCTTGCTCAATAAGTTCATTGTTAGTGTAGAGAAAAGCTATTGATTTTTTAGTGTTAATTTTGTATCCTGTGACTTGGCTAAATCTTTTTATTATTTCCAGGAGTTTTGTAGTGGAATTTTTAGAGTCTTCCATGTAGATAATCATATCATCTGCAAATAAGGAGAGTTTGACCTCCTCTTTTCCAATACAGATTCCCTTTACTTCATTTTCTTGTCTGATTGCTATGGCAAGTGTTTCAAGGACTATGTTGAATAAGAGTGGTGAGAGTGTGCAGCCTTGTCTTGTTCCTGATTTGAGAGGGAATGATTTCCATTTTTCTCCATTTACTATGATATTTGCAGTAGGCTTAGCATGTATGGCTTGTATGAGTTTTAGGTAGGGCTGTTCTATACCTATTTTTCTGAGTGTTTTTATCATGAAAGGGTGCTGGATTTTGTCAAAGGCTTTTTCTGCATCAATAGAGATGATCATGGGGTATTTGTTTTCGCTTTTGTTGATATGGTGTATTATGTTGATTGATTTACGTATGTTGAACCAGCCTTGCATCTCAGGGATGAAGTCCACTTGATCATGGTGTATGATCTTTCTGATTACTTGTTGGATTCTGTTTGCCAGGATCTTATTGAGGATTTTGCATCTATATTCATTAAGGATATTGGTCTATAATTTTTCTTCCTGGTTAAGTCTTTGTCTGGTTTCGGTAGTAGTGTGATATTAGCCCCAAGAAATGAGTTTGGTTGTATCCCTTCACTTTCTATTTTCTGAAATAGTTTGAGGAGGATTGGAGTTAGTTCTTCCCTAAAGTACTGAAAAAATTCTGCTATGAATCCATCTGGGCCTGGACTTTTATTTGTAGGTAGAGGTTTTATTACTGTTTTAATTTCTGTGTGTGTGATGGCATTGTTCAAGATTATTATATCTTCCTCATTTAATTTTGGTATTTTATATGTATCTAGGAAGTTGTCCATTTCTTCCCAGTTCTCAAATTTGTTAGAATATAGGTGTTCAAAGTAATTTCTTATAATATTTTCATTTTCTGCAGAGTCTGTTGTAATTTCCCCCTTTTTATTTCTAAGAGTGCTAGTCTGTGCCTTTTCTTTCCTTTTCTTGATGAGGTTAGCAAGAGGTTTGTCAATTTTGTTGATTCTTTCAAAGAACCAGCTCTTTGACTCATTAATCTTTTTTATTGTCTTTTTAATTTCAATCTCATTGATTTCAGATCTGATCTTTGTAATTTCTTCTACAGCATTTTGAGTTAAGTTGTTCTTGTTTCTCTAGGTCCTTAAGATGTATCATTAGCAAATTTATTTGTGTCCTTTCTGTTCTTTTGATGTGTGCATTTATGGCTATGAATTTTCCTCTGAGGACTGCTTTCATTGTGTCCCACAGATTTTGATATGATGTACTTCCATCGTTGTTTAACTCTATGAAATTTTTAATTTCTTCTTCTGCTTTCTCCCATAACCCATTGTTTGGTCAACAGTAAGTTGTTTAGTGTCCATATATTTGTGTATTTTCTTCTGTTTCTGCTGCTGTTAAGTTCCAGCCTTATTCCGCTATGGTCTGAGAGTATGCAGGGAATTATTTCTATCCCTTTGTACTTGTTTAAGGATAACTTATGTCCTAGGATATGGTCTATTTTAGAAAATGTTTCATGTGCTGCTGAGAAGAACATGTAATCAGTTGTTGTTGGCAGGAAATCTTTGTAAAGGTCTGTTATGTCAAGATTTTCTATAGTGTCTTTCAGCAGTTGTATATCTTTTTGGATTTTTTGTCTGGTTGATCAATCTATTTGTTATAGTGGAGTATTAAACTTTATAATTGTATTGGGGCCTATGTGTCCTCTCAGATCTAGTAATTTTTGGTTTTCATAATTGGGTGCTCTATGGTTGGGGGCATATGTATTGATAACTGTGATTTCTTCCTGTTCTAATATTCCTTTAACCAGTATGTAGTGGCTATCTTTGTCTCTCTTCACCTGTTTTCTTTTTAAATCTGATGAGTTTGAAATTAATATAGCTACCCCTGCCTGTTTTCTGGGACCTGTTGCCTGAAATATTGAATTCCAACCTTTTATCTTTTGTCTATGAGCTTCTTTGTGGGTAAGGTGTGTCTCTTGTAGGCAGCAAATTGTGGGTTTCTGTTTTTTGATCCAGTCAGCTAGTCTATGCATTTTGATAGATGTGTTGAGGCTGTTCACGTTTAGGGGAATTATTGAAGTATGTTTGGTGTGTCCTCCCATCATTGTAGTTTTTCCATTTTTTTTTACTTGCTTTCCTTTTTTCTCAGCTCATTCTCTTCTAGCTTTTGTCTCCTCCCCCCCCCCCACCCCGGGCTCACTTGTGACGTTGGCCTCCCTTTTGCTATCTAAGTTGCCTTTGAGAATTCTCTGCAGTGATGTCTTAATGGCAGCTAGTTTCTTGAAGCTTTCTATATGATGGAAAATTTTAATTTCTCCCTGTAGTTTAAAAGATAGTTTTGCTGGGTATAGTAGTCTTCGTTGGAATTTGTGTTCTTTTTGTGTTCGAATGACATTGCTCCATGATCTCCTGCCTTTTAGAGTCTGGGTTGAGAAGTTTGCAGTTATTCTGATGGGCTTACCGTTGTAGGTCACCTTCTGCTTTTCTCTTACCATGTTGAGTATTCTCTCTTTGTGTTGGGTTTCTAGTACTTTATGATTTGTCAGGATGAGGTTCTCTTCTGATCAATATTGTTTGGTGTTCTGTATGCCTGTAGTAATTGAGTGTTTATTTCTCTTCTTAGATGTTGGAAATTTTCTTCCGTAATTTGTTTGAATGTGACTTTTAAGCCTTTTCTTTAGTCCTCGGTCTTCTCTTGGACTCCCATAATTCTCAGGTTGTTTCTCTTTGAATCATCTATCAGTCGTTGTAATGATTCACTTTCTTCTTCCTTTACTTTCTGTTCTTTCTGTTCCTGCTCCATCATTTTGTCTTCTAAGTCTGATAATATATTTTGAAATTGTTTGGTATCATTGCTTATTGTGACCTGTGTGTTTTTCACTTCCTGTATATCTGCATTTATTTCTTTTTATGTCTCTGTTGTGTTCTTCTCTCATTTTTGTATTGCCTTTATTATCTTCTGGTTCATTTCTTCTTTGATCTCCTCTACTTGCTTCTCAAAGTTTGCTTTTAGCTCAGCTAGGTCTTGACGTAGTTCTTGTTCTATGTTGTTCGTTTCCTGCTTTAATTCCTGCATTAATTCCATGTATTTCTGTGCCCAGAAGTTACCATCATTTGTGCCATTTTCATCTTTACCTTCTGCATTTTCAGGATTCCTGGTCTCCTCTTCTGGTGTGTCAGTACTTTTTGGAGGAGACTTGTTTCCACGTTTCCTCGTGGTTCTGTTGTCTTTGGTTGTCTCTGGTTGTCTGTCCCTGGATTCCCCTATGTGGTTCTCCCCAGTACAGCTCCGTCTGGTGCTGGGAGAACACAACCTCCTCGCTGCCCACTGAGACAAGGGGCGGTGGGAATATGCACTCCAATCCCGCCAGTCTACTCTGGGCTCTGCCCAGCACCAGCCAGGCCCTGGATCCACTGCAAGGTTCCATGGCGCAGGAGACTGTTGCACACCCACTCACACCGCTCCTAGGCAGCTCTGCCTGAGTCCCTCTGGACCCCGCTTCCTCTGAGAGATTTCAAGGCACTCGGGAGGGCCCTGTGCCCAATCAGTCCGCTTCTACAGCTGCGCCCAGCTCCCGCTGCCCCAGCTTCCTCTGCGAGGTCCCAGGCGTCCACTCAGTCTGCTCCAGCTGGCTTCTGCTGGCTCCCGCCGGCCCCTGCTTTCCTCAGTGTGGTCCCGCGGCGCTGGGGAGGGCCACACAAGACAGACTTTTTAACCAAAATTATTAAAGTTCTTTTCTCAGATTTCCTCTTAAAATGCTGCATATTTTAACTTTTTTTCTGACTCTTTTCTGATTTTTTCAATATGGCGAATTTCTCATTTTTAACCTGCTGACCAAATTAAGGCCTCATATCCTCTCTGAGGCTTTTTCTTTCACCCACATATCCTCACAGATGATTGCTTCATGTTTTGTACCATTTTTCAACTTACCTTCCCTTTACTTGAGTCAGAGCTCAGTCCTGTGAAGGATTATTACTGTTAGCTCATGTACTGTTTTAGTCCCTTGAATACTGCTTAGTAAATATAAAGTCTGCAAAATGCTTTATCAATCTACAAATGGAAGTTTTACCCATTGAACTGTAAGCTGAAAGCTTGGAGTTCAAATAATTCTTCAGTCAAAATCCCTTCATGGAAAATACACTTAGGATCTTGTCATTTCAAATCATTGTATAACTTAACTGTTGCAAGCTCATTGTATAACTTAACTGAAGAGACACTAATATTGAATTCGACTGACTCTTAAATGCATTTACTTCCTATATTGTAAAAACAAAATTTTCTGTAGGTGAAAAATAGTCTTGTCTTTGCAAAATTTAGAATAAAGCACAACCTCCGAAGCTGCCACCTTTGAGCATGCTACTCCGACACTGTATTTTGCCTGCATTTCCTAGGCTCAGTAGCACTCCTGCTGTTTGGTTCCAGTTGTGACTCATCTCTCTGATATGTTTGTTTGGAAGGAATGCATAGAAAGATTTAGCAAAATTTTTAGAGAAAAAGCAATTACACAGTTTCTATAATCTTCAGTATTTAATTGCAATAAGAAAATTTACTTATATGGTGTTATTTTATTTCCTAAACAAATATTTTCTTCTTAGGAGTTAGATTTCTTAGCGATGTTTGTATTCCCAGTGTCTGTTTTCTTGCCTTTTATTTAGCCTTTGGCTCACTGATGTGTAATATCTCTGTGCCATTCCACCAAAAATGTACCATGATAGCCTAAATGTGACCTGTTCATTGGTAAATTCAATATAAGAACTTTATTTGATGACTTAATTCATTAATGTAACATACAATTATTGATCTTTTGTGAATATATCATGAATTATGAGTATCAGGGGATATGAAAAAAATTTAACCGCAATTTTATCAGTAAAATTATAGGAAACTTAATAGACTTAGAAAATGATACAAGACTTTTGCTAAAGATTGTATGAGTGTACCTCCTAGGAATCAGGACACGGCCTATATTATGTTCCAGGGTAGGTTTTTGGTAAGTTTCAGGACCATGAGTGATTACTTTAATCTCTTGGACAAGAACTTCCTCCTCAGTGGTTAGCCTGAACTGTTAAAACCCCTCCTAATTCTGTAATTCTTATTTTACTCTTTAGTGTTTCTTAGAAAATATCTGATCACAGTTTCTTTTAGATTATTCTGGAGCTATACTGTGCAAAGTAAAATATTTGGTATTAAATGGTATTTAATTTCTTATATACAACTAATAATGTATGATAAACTTTGCTGCTAAAATTCCCATTCTAAAACACATGGAGAAAAGCTAATGAATGAAGAATTATGAGCTGCTCATGATTTTATTGTTGCTTGAAATAATGGAGAATGTCATTTTGTTCTAGGGAATTCAACATGCTTTTTAGGCGTTGCAGTTTAATTATGCACTAAATTGAAAACTTATATAAAATATGTTTTAAAAAGAATTGATTAATAGCACCGTAAAGAGGCAAACATAAAATGTGGGGAGGAAAATGTCAGTATTATTTGGAAAGAGAAAAAAATGATAACATTTTATTTGTTTGGGTGTTCCTGAAACAGCCCTGTGCTTCTAGCCTTCTGTGCTTGTAGTCTACCACTGATCTGTACTCCACAATGAACATTTTAGAAAAGAATTGAAGATTGCATAGTGATTAGGAACAACAGTCAGGGAATGACATGCGTGCTCTACTAGTCTGATTTTGCAGAAGTTGAAGAGTCCCCCACTTATCTTTGATTTGATAGTCTTCCTGGAATGAAGCAGTGGCTAGTTTGGAAAAGGAGATCGTTTTAATTTGAGTTCATTACTTGCCTTTCCCCAAATATTTAAACATTTAAATTATTTTAAATATCTTCCTTGATTTTTATTCCAGAAAACTTGTGACCATAATCTTGTTGAGATAAAACAAATATTTGTAACAAACACTTTATTCTGTGGTGCATTGTCCCCAGCTGCATCGCACCTACTTAGTCTTGCTGTGCTAAAAGTCAGTCCCAGAGTTAGGCAGTTTCTGCATTTGAAGGCTGGTGACAGAGTCCTGCGAAATGTTCGTTTTGTTCCTCCCTGTTTAGGAAGTATGGGATATGTGGTGAGATTCAGGCGTAGATGCCTGCCAGAGCTCCCTAAATTATTATAATGATTGTTTCAGTAGGCTCATCCATTATCTACCTTAAATGTGATTTTTTTTTTCAGGTCATAAATGTCAAGACAGCCCTCAGAGCAGGAAGGAATGCGAACAAGAGAAATGAGTGACCAGGGAGCTATAGTAAAAGTTCCTGGAACTTTCAAATAGTGTAGGGCGACTTGGGGACTACTGTCACTAATAGCTGAAGTAGATGAAAAAGTCTGTTCTTGGGTGTCTAGGGAGCCATAGTGCGATAGATTTTATATGTGCATTCTGTCTTCATGATGATTTATGGTGTTGGTCACAGAGAGAATTTATTGAAGGCATTTGTCAGGGATTGCAGAGCAGATTGTTATGCTTACACAAGGAGTTACCTCCACTGCTTATTACTGTGTGTTCATAGAAACATCTGTACCTAGGGCTGGACATTTCTAAAGCACTTTTGGGGGGATGTCTGGTGAATTATTTGTAGTCAGAGAACAGAAGGTAACAGAAGTTCAAAAATTTTTCATGAGGGAATTGTGGATGTCTCTTCTGGTGTTCTATAACTGCAATATTTGACCACATTTTTCAACTAGAAGTTTTGCGAAGAGAATTATTCTACAATTCAAAATTATTCACCACTAAAAATAAAAACACAAGACTGGTATCAGTAGAGATAATGCGGTTTTCTATTGTTCTGGAGCTCAATGTGGTATAAGAGATCACTTATGAGACAATTACACTATTCTGGATGATGATGAGGAAGAGTAGAACCTATCAGATTCTGTCTTGTATCTATCTGTATCAGAATGAGAGCCGCCTGAACCTGAGCCAGTCGTGAACCTTGCAGTCCACTCGCCTTGTGTAGTTGGAAACAATCAGTGCTCAGAGTAGGAGCAAGTTACAATCAGGGATTCATCTAATGTCCAACCTGAAGAGTGTGGTGATGACCAAACTATGAAACAAAGGATAAGAAATAAAAATCAGAAATCAAAGTGCAACAGAGAGAGATACAAAGAGGGGCAACTAGTACTGGTGGATTCTGGGTAGGATGGAGGGTAATGGTATTACTTGTATGCCATTTCTTCCACTTGCTCTCACATTCTGTGGGGACCAGGACAATATCTCATGAATGAAGGAGAAAGATAAATCAGCCCACTGTTTACATTGGAAGGTAAATTGAAAAATGCATGATGTCCATACTTTTATAAATCACCACCTTCATAATTCCTTCAAGATGTTGTCTCATAAAAATATGACATGAGATAATTCTAAACAAGTGACTTTTAGACAGCAAGCCCCATGATCATTGACAATCAAAGATAAAGGTTAAGTTTATAATACTATTTCCTGGTAGTTTTAGGCAATCCTGTTGAAAGAATGAAAAATGAGTTTCACTTTCTGTTTTATTAGTTGAGTAGCAGCACCTAGCACTATAAAATAATCTATCATTTATTTGTATAGCACAAGGGTTAGGAGTACATGCTTTGGATATAATGAGACCGCTTGCTCGGGTACACACAAAGGTCCCTAGACTTGGTAGAGGTGCAGTACCAGTAACAGAAAGCTGACATCCTGAGCTCATGTTGAACTCCATTTTCTTCTGTACAAGGATTATTATTAGTCTGGGTCCTACTCCTAAAATTTCTAAGAAAATATATTATAAAAACCCTGTTGATAAGAGAACATATGGGATAATAATGTTCTACCTTATATGTATTTGTAAAAGCCTTGAAAAGATTTAGTAGTGTATTTACATTAAAACAACCCTGGCTCTGTATTTACCAAATTAAATACTAGTCATATGTATTTATATATAGGTATATGTGACTATTTTTAAAATTAGTAGCCATCTTTCTTATCTTCAGTGATAGAAAGGACTCCTTCCTGGTTTTTCACAAATGGTGGGATCTGACAGTATCTTTTTGTTAACTGTTTGTTGATTAAATCTGAAAAATTTCCTGTGGATTAACTTACCTGTATTGTATAGATTGCAGTCATTCACCATGTAGGGCTTTCAGAAGAGATACAAATTTTTTTTTTTTAAAGAGCCTACTATGTGACAAACTTTAATGCAGTTTTGGAACCGTTTTCATACTAAATATGTTGGACCCAACAAATCTCAGTTAGAGGAAATATATGTGAATAATCTTGATTAAACATTATTTATAATTCCTATTTGTCTAAATTTTTATATCTTTTTCTAATTGTGTAGTACCTCAATTAATACATTAATATGCAGAAAATTTTATGTGTGTTTTAAATATAAATAATTAAAATTACTTTAGTTTTTGAGTCCTTGATTCTGAAATGCTAATACATGAGAAAAAGAAAAAAATTCAAATTGTGACCCGGGTGATGTATATACTCTTGATCAATTGATTTTTCTTTGCGACTTAGTTTTCCATTATGACAGACTGTGGGATGCGGCAAAGGGAAATGGTATCCTTTAAGCACACCCTTCTCTTCTTGTGAATTGTCTCTTCTTCTTTTCAAGGCCCAACATCGAGAAGCGATCTCAGATACACTCTGTTTACTTACCTGCATCGGGTGTGGTTAGCCTGCAGCTTGCTATTTTTGCCCTTAATTCTTAAAAATATCATAAAGAAAAAATGTAAAAAGTTTCAATACATATATATGTATATGTGTGTATATATATATATATATATATATATATATATATATATATACATATACATACATATATATATATATATATATATAATATCTGGCCCAAGACAGTTCTTTTTCACTCTAAAGAACAAGGACAAATGAACAGTGAGGTACAGTTGGAAATATTTGCCATGGTAGGGCCTCCACATTTCTTGCATCTTGAAAGTCTTCAGGTAAACTTTACTAAGTTCATTTTATCATTCTTTTCTGATCCATGAGAAAATATTTAGTTTGTTAATTTTTATTTTCTTGAGATAGGATCTCACTCTGTGCTTGTTAATTTTGTCTTTCTGCATTTAAAATATTTACATTTAAACATTTCCCTCTAAATATTGTTTTGACTCCTCCCACCAATTTGATGTATTGCTTCATTGTGTGGAATACAAAATGTTTAATTTTTCTAACAGAATTTTAAAAAATATTAATCATTTACAGTACCAGAATCCAATAAAGATATAATATAAGCTACAATTATGAAATATGTTTGTGATTCCAGATTTTCAGCATTCTTCATGAAAGGCTTGGTCCAAAGCTGACACTGACTGTACTCCCCATGAGGTCTGATACTGTCATGCATGACCTTTCACCTGGTTCTCTGTCTTCTTACCCATTATTTTCTTGATTTTTGAATACTCCTGCCAGTGAGTTTGGTGGCTCTAAATGATCAAAGAATATTTTTTCACAATGTTTAAATATTTTTAGTGTTTAATAGTTTCCTGTTTTAGAAGAGGATATGTGTATGTGTAAAAAGATGTTTAAGCTTAGTTGTTTCACCAAACTCTAATTCATTTCTTCTCACATGAAACTTCATCTGTATTATTCTTGGTCCAATCATAAAGCTCCCTAAAAGCTTCACATGTTTCAATCTTACAAACTTGGCATTCTGCCAGCAGGATATATTTCTTTCAAAAAGACATGAGACATAAACTCATTTTAGACCACATCAAGTACTTTATAATAAAGGCTAGAAAATAATATTCTTCATTTATTCATGTCTACTGGATTTCTTATTCCCACCTAAGATATGTTTATTCTAGTTGGTGCTGATTTGACCATTGGACTAGTGAGGAGAAAGCTCATAAATATTTATGATTGATTTTTCCCAAAATGCCATTTGGGAAATTGAACTAGCACAAACCAACCACTATTATGTCCCAAGCAATCACAAAATGTGGCCTCCAGGAAAGAGATGACTAAAAACAAAATCACAGAAGCATAAACCATGTCCCTGCTTTCCTTCAGCATCCAATAAGTACGATCACAAGTGTGGTTGGAAACATGTGTATACCTCTTCAGCTATCTGTCGGCTTTCAGAAGGGCCAAATTCTTCTCTGGATCTTACTGTAGAGTTTCTTAAATACTGATAGAGACTATTAGACCCTTATTCTACAAATACAACATTGTAAAACCTCAAAAACAGCAACAGGTTGTTTTTCAGGATTTGCTGCTGTCTTGATTATGAATATTACACAGAAAAAATGAAATTTAGGGAGGGGGGGAGAGAGAGAGAGAGAGAGAGAGAGAGAGAGAGAGAGAGAGAGAATCATTTTGCTATTTTGCACTGCCAAAAGCCAACCAAACAAAAAGCCGTAAAGTGTAGCCTGAGTAGAACCAGGGTTGTTGAGAGTGCCCCTTTAACTGTAGGTCTCTGTGTGTTTGCTGGTATTCATCCCTTTGAAGGGAGAATGAGGGAATAAGAGCCAACATTATTGGCTGTACTGTGGAGCTGTCACAGCTCAGTACTGAAAAGATACAGTGCAAGTGAATTTAAACAGTTTTTGGCTTTTTATTCTACACTGCCAAGAGCTGTTGAGAATGATGAACCAAGTGAATGCTTTATTTTAGGCTAAGTGGGATCCAGATCCCTCTAGTCTGACAGCGCCGCATCCTCCGGACTGAGGAAGCAGCAGAACAGGCGCGGCAGAAGCAACAGCGGTATCAGCAGCCACGCAGCAGCCCTGCCGAAGTCTCTGAAAGGAGACCCGCTCTCCGGGCGTGCTCTGGAACTCAGCCTGGGATCGTGCCCTGTCCAGGGTCCTGAAACATGAACCAAACCGCCAGCGTGTCCCATCACATCAAGTGTCAGCCTTCAAAAACAATCAAGGTAGGACCCGGTTTTCACTTTCGCCCTCTGCTTCTGCACCTGCGTTCTAAGTCATTTTCCTCACAGCCAGATGCTGGTGCGGCAGGGCACTCGTGTGGAGATGTCTAGTTGGCTGGAGTTTGAGTGGAAGGGTGGATCTCAGGAAAGTGGCTCAGTTTGCATGTGTATATGGACTGGGAGAGAGTAGTTTCCACTGAACGATTCTCCTAGCCTGATGGCTTTAGGTTTTTTTTTTTTTGACTGAAAATCTATAAGTAGTAAATTTTGGAAAATAAACTTCAGTGAGTGCCTAGAAGAGCTTCTTATTGGTGTTAGTTTTCTCAGTAGAACTGGTGAAGATTTAGCAAACTACTTGAAACAGACGACCTTAAATTGACTAATTTAATGAAGGTGTTTTGCAGTCGTGTGGATTTTGAATATTTTGTTTATATAAAGAAATGCACCTCTCTTACTGTGAGCACTGAGCTATATACTGTGATGACTTTTGTGACAATGTAAAAGACTATTAAGAGTGCAAACGTGTATGTTCTCATGTATGCAATCATCTTAAAATCAGAGAAATATCTAAAGATATTCTCTGATTTCAATGTTTGTTTTATGTAGGAGTTTCCCTGGTGGCACAAGGTTAAAAGTAAAGAAATAAGTTTGAAACTTCATTTTTATGTTCCAAATTTAGGAAGTGTTTATGTCACCTTTTTACTTACTTGGGAAGTTTTTAATTGCCATACTTCGAATACACTTCTTTGCTTACAGAAAGAAATGGATTTGCACTATACTGTCATTTACTTAAGCTGAATTGTGTGTGTGTGTGTGTGTGTGTGTGTGTGTGAGAGAGAGAGAGAGAGAGAGAGAGAGAGAGAGAGAGAGAGAGAGAGAGGTTACTTTGTAGCCTAAGTTAAAGCGATGGGTTCTTCTGGCACTCTTTTATTGAGAAAACTGATCACCTGATGGGTCATCTTTACTTACTGCTATCTCTTACATATAAGTGCATACCTTTTTGTAAAAATGCCAGGATTCAGGAAGTATGGCTTGTATTATTTATATGGCTTTTTGGTTTATGTTTCTGGTCTCTGACAATATTGCATAAGCTGTAATTAAAAAGAATATAATTTTCAGTAATATTTCTTTCTTATGGACCTTCCTAGTCTTTGTCAGAGAGTCTTTCAGTGATAAATAGACCATAGACTGAACATTTTACTCTATTGATCAGCAGTTATTTTTAAAAGCAATAAGCTGGCCTATGTATAGGCAGTGCTGCATGATGGACTCCCCTCATGTATAAACACAGAGAGTCAACTTAAATCATGTATAGTTGAGATTCAGATAATTTACACCATCTCTAATGGCTACAGTGGAATCTTTTTCTGCTTAAGTTTTTTTTTTTTGTACTGTGTCCAAGTTGAAAAATAAACGTTGAATTTTAGGATTTAAATTGTTCCCTGCATGTAAAATTTCCACATATATCAATTATATAAGCATACCACCATTTGAACAATACCAAAAAAGTAAATGTATGACACTCAATATTGTGATATATAAACTCTCTGGAAATATGTGTTGTAATCTAAAGTGGGATAGAGTTACCTAGAAAACCATAAAATGACCACTGGCTTTCTTTCTTAAGTGTTTGAGGTCACAGGAATCAAACATTTTCATTTGCCTTTTTCTTTATTGGGTAAGCACAAATGAATGCTCCTTTATGGAACTTAAAATCACTTTCCTTCTTAGTCCTTTGGCATTGATTGCTCTCAGACAAACTATGAAGCAGAAAGAATGTTTCTAGTATAAGGGTTTTGAATCATCTTGCTGATCTTGCAAATGCTGCTTTTTAAATTCTAGCTGTGGCCATTGAGTTGAACTGAAAGACATCATAAAAATTGGACAAGCCACTACTAAGCAATGTATTATATTAAAGCATTAATGAAAGAATTTTGAATCAAAGCTCCAGGTGATTTGGTTAATTGTACAAGTTATGTTGTTCATCCTTACCACATTACTCTGGGGAGTAAAAAATGCTTGTGATGTTCATAAAGTATATATAGTTGTAAGCATTGAACTATTAAGGGAGTAATTACTTGAGTATTTTCCAATTTGCAACAGTAAAAAGGAATGAGTAGAAAGCTCTCTTACTTCAAATTATGCACTCAATTATGAAACATTTATGGCTTTTGGAATTTATACTAAAAATGGCTATCTATATTTAGGTAATGCATTAGCCTATGAGCAAAATGCAGTAACAACCTAAGGAAAAACCCTTAGTTGGGAGGTTTTATGGACAGCTATGATGTATTCAGAAAAAAATCTCCGAACTTTTGGAATCTTAGTCTCAAGCATGGTTGCTCAGAGATAATTTTTTTCCTCACTGTTAAAGTTACAATCTGACAATTAAAGCCCCTTTATGGAATTTGACTGGACTGCAGATAATGATAACCCACTTTGAATTTCTGGAAACACCCAAATGCTTAAGAAATCAGTCTATTGCTCCAGTTTACAAGTTCTAAATTCTCTTGGACTTTTTGTACATAAGTCAATGTAATAAATGTCTGAGAATTTATCCTGCTTGTCAATGTAGTAAACAGTTGTTCTCTTTTGACAGAGCAACTGCTACTAAGAAGAGTATAATGAAAGTGGGCAAAATAAATCACATTGCCTAAAAAGTGTGTAGAAAGAGAACAGACGTGTGTGTGTGTGTGTGTGTGTGTGCGTGTGTGTGTGCGCGCGCGCGTGTGCACGCACATGCGTGCTTGCATGTGCTAAACCTTAAAAAGTGATACTGTCTCCATTGGGTCAAATTAAGCAGTTGTTGCCAGGGAAAACTATCTGTGATCATGATAGACACCGAGTTAGAAGAGGAGAGATGGAGAAGTATCCTAATGAAGAAGTTGGTCAACATCATTTGACACTTGTCATCCTGGGTTTTTTTTTTTTTTCTGGTAAGCTGGTTTTAGACATGATTTTTCTGATGTACTTCAGTTGGTATGTTCTTATAGTCAAGACCAATGAGTGAACAGAACAGAAGAAGGTAGCAACATACTTCAGGTCACTTTTGTATGGAATGCTGAGCTCAATGCACTCATAAAATTCTTTCATTTCAGATCATGTAGAGCAATAAATCTTTTCCTGAAATGATTATAAATCCAATCATAAAGGAAGTAGCACTCAGGAGGAAGTAAGGATGGAAGGAAGAAGGGTAGGAAAAAAGAAACGGAAAAAGGAAAGAAAAAAGAAAAAGAAATTTCTTATACATGGAGAATTGTAATGGAAAGTTTCAGGGACTAACTGGGAATATCAAATGCAGATCTAATCTTGGCATTATTATACACTTGATCTCTGAAAAATTCTCCCACCTTGGGTAACAGACATGTTTTTTTTTTTTAACTTGGCTTTCCTTTGCTACATTGAAATGAAAGTAAATTAAATCTTCTAGCCAAATCTTTGGTTTGTGTTTTTTCCTTCCAGTGGAATTGCAAATTTAGGACTTCACTTTGTGCAGTTTTTTTAAATCGCATTTTAACACAAGTCTAGCATTTCTAATGAAGTTAGAAGAATTCTTTCATCTTTTTGAAGTTAGAATTTGTGCGTGAATTATTTGGGGTTGGTTAATCTTGGTGCTCAGGAATTACATATAAATGAAATCTCCAGAATACAGAGTACAATAAACAACAAACTTTACTTTGCTTTTCCCATCTTGTGTGTTGATCTTGTCCTCCATCTTTCTCATTTTTTCCAGACCTGCTTTAATATCCAAGTTCCCAATTCCATATAGAATATAGTATCAAGATCTTACATTTCTAGTTTCTTTCTACATAGTCCTGTGAGTGTAGTTTCTAGTTTGTATGAACCATACCAGAAACAGTCTTTAGGATTTTCATTGTGTTTGGAACATATTTTGAGCTGGCAAACTTGTTCTTGACAGCTTCAATGGACTCTTGTACAGTAATATTGATGAGTCATATTAAGTGTAAAGACTTTTTCCCCTTGCTGCTTTATACCACCACCTCATCCAAGCTTGTGATATAAGAAATAGAAGATAAAGTAAATGGGTACAACTGCCATCTTGTACCCGTGGATTTCTGCAGACGTTATATGTCAATAAAAAAGTGAAATCAGGCTTAAAAATAGGTGACTGAAAGAGAATGAGAAACTCAGTACTTTTTTGGTTAAATCAGTAAGTTTTGGGGAGTGGTAGTTACAAAACAAATTCTGAGTTAAGGAAATAAGTGTTTTAGAGTGTGACAATGGTTAAGACTGGCTGAAAATTATGCCACTGGCGTCTCACTGGTTGTTAGTTCCACACCTCTAACCTAAAAACAAAAATAGGCACCGTGACGGTTTTTCATGTGGTACTTGAGCTATGGTTGACACTTAGTTTTCAAAACTATTGAATAGTTAAATGTCAATATGCAAATACTGTCCACAAAATTTTGGAAATGCAGAGTATATACAAACAAGATTGTACATTTTCGTGTCATTATGATATGAAAAATGTGAGATTGCGCCTGAGTTCACATTTCTTTAAGAATTCTAAGTGCACACATTATAACATACTGCATGTCTATACTACACCAGTTGGTTTCTAATACTGATGACTTTAGGACACAGTAATGAGCTTTGTTTTTTTAAGTACGAGGTCCACATAGACACAGACACCACTCGCTTCCTTTCCCCAAACCCTCTGAAGAAAGTTATTGTTGGTAATTGTCCAGTTGCTGAGGACTGCTTTGAGCAATGTAGTCCCTCCTGGCGCAGTACACATGTCCATTGGCGTTGGGGGAATGGGCAGTTTCCTCGGTGTTGGTATGTGAGGAAGCCAGGGGAGACTTACTGAAAGCTAGGAAGGAAAATAATTGTGTAAAAATTTTTCTTTCTTGTACAAATGATCTACATGTTTTTAATTATTCTAACACAGATTTCTCATATCCTTAAGGCAAAAATCAAGTCTGTCCTACTCATGAAGAAGGCCACAAGTTAGAAATTCTGCTAATGAGAAATTTATAGTTATTTACAATATTCATTTATGGCTAAGTAAGGCTTAAGTGATTATGGGAAAATTTTATTTCAAAGGGCTATGAATTAAACTATTTTCTAAAGGAAGAGTGAAAGGTTTTTTACCTTTTTAGCAAATAAGCACAAGGCTATTTTTTTTTTTTTTTACATTTTGCTTATTTCTTACAAAATGAAAACAAAGTGTCAACTTCTGTTTTAAAAAAAAGTTTGCTTCTATAGTGTCTTGTTGAGGGAAATTTAAAAGGGTCTTGAAAATGTTCAATATTATTTCATTTTCTCGTTAAAAAAGAAAAGTCTTAATATTTTCTAGAAATTTCTGTTTGGTGTGTTAGTGAAGAAGTTGTTGGTGATGAAATGACTAAATGTCACAGAGAAGGAACCATGGGATCACAGATGAAGCTTGGATTTTTATAAACTAATAAAAAGGTAGTTCAAGCGTGGTCTCTTGGGAACTTACTAGAAATGCAAATTCCTGGGCTTTTCTCCTATCTGCTGAATCAGAAACTCTGCAGGTACATCCAGTCATTTGTCTCAATAGGCTTTCCAAGTGGGCCGGCTGCCCAGTGAAATGTTAGGACCTCTGGGATCACTGGGTAGAAAATAAGACACACTTGTGGCATGTTCACCCTGCAGGGATCATTCATGTTTGGGAATCACAGAAATCTGAAAGACTTTAGAATAATACCCGGAGTCATTAAATAGTGTGTATTCTTTCAGAGTCCATCTCTTCTGTCCTTCAGAAGGATTACTTGATACAAAGTTTTTCACATAGCAAAGGTGAATATATAATTGTTGATAAGGTCTTACCAATTCTAAAGGGAATATTATATGCCTGAATCAAGGTGACTAGTGACTAGGCTTGAAGTTTTGCATTGTGTTTTGAATTTTAAATTCACAGTAACTTTCTTCAAAATGTATGCTCCTCTTTGTTTGGTTCTCAGTGGCCTTAGTGTCTTGGCTTAGAGCCATCTGGTTATCAAAGTCTCTTGGTGACACGTGAGATCTAGAGTAACGTGGGGTAGGAAGCAAACTGGACAACTATCCTCATTCTCGCCAGCTTTGTCTGAAACTTGTCGAAACAACAGTAGGTAAGAATGTCAACATAGCCTTCCTCTTTTTCATGAGCGTTCTTTGGCCCTTAGCTATATGCCAGGTTGTTAGGATGCAATTGGCAGCAGTATACAACAGAAACAAAATTAATCATCATTAACAACAAATCTGACCTCCCATGGACAGACACAGCATGGTGTTTCATTAGCAGAGCTAGATCTAAGCTGGGTGATAAGCAATAAAATAACGGAAATTTACCAGGAACTATTTACCAGGTCTATTTCTTTGAGATTTGTCAGAACACTTTGATATTTTTGTTTGTTTGTGTTATAGTAACCACTGGGAAGAAAAATTAAATTTACACAACCTACCTACAAATGAAGTGTAGACAGAGTCTGGTTTCCCCCTGGAAGGTTTTACCCTCCACCCCATGCCACGTCTCGTCATATGACCAAGTGGATGGCAATGAGCCCTGTTAAGACTTTTCCTTCAACTAACAGAAGGGCAATACATTTGAATTATCTCCCCAAACAAAAATGCTATGTAAGTAGTTTGTATTGTAATTTGTTCTAGTGGCAGTTTTTAAGGGACATGACATTTTCATAGAGGTATATAGAGAGAATCAATTTTTATGACATAAAAGCTGAGAATTTTATTTGCAATTATTATTAACTATAATGATGATAAAAACTCCTTTTGAAGTCTCCAGGGACCTGAAAAGTATCTTCTAATATTATAGTAACATCTGCAAGATTTCATCGTGAAGCTGTACCAAGGAGGTAGAAGGAGAAAGAAATCGGATTCAGATTCCATCTAAAGAACTGATTAATCCAATAAAACACACAATTACTCATCCCAGTGCTGTGCTACCCAAATGTTAAATACCTTGATATTTTCTTGGATTATACGTGTGATTTAATTGAGAAGTTTTTATCACGGGTTGGTTAAATTCTCCCTGTTGTCTGTGTGCTTCAGTATCCATGCTTTTTAAAAAATTCATTGTCTCCTACCCAATGATTCTCTTAGCAAAGGTCTACCCTTAACTTACAGCTCATGCAGAATTTTGTCATGAAAGTTCCCAGACTCTGTCAGTGGGACTGTTATGTTCTCACCTAAAGATCTATGTTCTTACATAATTCTCTGTACCTTTTTAGTAGCAACTGGTGTTCTAACTCTGTTTATTTCCATACACCTCTCTTGAATGTCTCTTAATAGGCTCCTCAGAGATCTCTCTCTCCCTCCCTCTCTCTCTCTCTCTCTCGCTCTCTCTCTCTCTCTCTTTTACTTCTCCTAATCCTAAAACTTATCTCAATATCTTGTACATACAGGGTGTTCAATTAACGTTTTTTAAATGAATGAATAAAGTCTAATGTAATTCCAGCACTCAGGATGCTGAGGCAGGAGAATACCAAGTTCAAGGCTAGCCTGGCCTACATAGTGAGTTCAGGATCAGTCTGGGCTACAGAACAAGACCCCGTTTCATCTAAAAAAAAAATACCTAAGAGGGGCTGGAGTGGAGCTCAGTAGCTAGAGTGCTTGCTTAGAAAGTGTGATGCTCTGGACTCAATCTCCCAGCACCACATAGTAGCTGAGCATGGTGGGCCACATCTGGAATCTCAGAACTTAGGAGACCAAGGCAGGGGGATTGCCTTGAATTACAGGCCAGCTTGAGCTGTATAGTGAGTTCAAGACCAGCCTGGACTGCAGTGCTAGACCCTATCTCAGAAAAAATAAAAGAAGACCTAACTAAAACTTAATATGAAATACATAAATAAGCAGGACTTGATGGCGCAGGCCTATAATCCTACCATTCTGAAAGGCTGAGGCAGGCGGATCGTACATTCAAGCCCAGCTCAGATACCTTGGTGATTAGTGAAACCCTGTTTCAAAATTAACTAAAAACCAAACAAAACAACAACAAAGTGAGTAAGGAAGAAAGAAAATAGGGTTGGGGATATAGCTGAGTGTGAATATAGCTAAGGTTCTGTACCTAGTATCACACCTCCCCTCCCCAACACAAAACCCCCCAAAATATGTAAATATCATTTGGAAAAATGACAAGAGATCTGAGAGCCTGTCACACTGGGTATTCTGTTTCTCTTGAGCATGAATGGCTTCATTAAGTACAGACTAAGTCTTGTATTATGAGAACTTTTCTACATTCATATTAAAGACAGTTGAGTAGAGACAATTCTTGTTGTTCTGTTTTGGGGTTTGGGTTAGTGTGGTCAACATAAGTTGCTCCTGATTTTAATGGATAGGGCTTTGTAAGGGACTACTGGCTCTGGCACTTACATTAGTGAGGTTCTTTCTTATCAGAGACATTAATTTCCAAGATGAATTACTGCTGCCCTATGGAAAAACACCACTTCTCACAACTCTAGATTCTAGGATTTTGCCCAAAGAAAAATGGATTCTACTTTATTTTAATGGAAAGTAAATAGCACAAAAGTACTTACTGTCTTTAATAGATGGACCATTTACTTGAATAATTTTTTAAGACAATAAAAGAATTAGGTCAGAGAGACTGTGTAAGATGGACATTTTTGATAAAGGAAGGGCGGTGGTGGTAGAATTTTTCTTTATATGTAGTCTCTGAAAGAAATCAAATACAGTGGAAGATAAATTTAATAGCTGTTAGCTAGTTATGGTGGTGCAGGCTTAAAATTCTATCCTGGTGGGAGAATCGCAAGTATAATAAGACTATTTCTCAATCTGAAAAGTAAAAAAGAAAAGAAAAGAAAAGAAAAGAAAAAAAGGGGAGGGGGGCTGGGGGCTGGGCATGAAGCTCAATGGATTCAATCTCCAGTATCAACAGAGGCAATTGTTCTTTTTGGTTAATCAGTGAGCACTGCATGGGCCCTTGGATGTGCTCTTTCATTATTTCCATCAGTATTTATTAAAAGAGGATTCTAACGTGAGTAGTGTGTTGCTTCTTGTTTCTGAGGATCACAATCTGGAATACAGAATGATAAAACTATCATAGAAAGTGATATGTGTTATGGAGTTACATGTAAGCTCTGTGAGATTCATTTACAAAGCCGAAAACACAATCCCACCTAGAAGTTAGATAAGGGAAAGTGAAGAAAATATTTTGAGAACAAAGAAAATGGGCAAAAATGAAGAAAGAAGATGATCCAGCTGCCACAAAAGAAGCTAAAATTTGAGAGACTAGTTACATGTGCAAGTGAGTAAGAGGAATGATAAATGAGCTTCCAAAAGGATATGGAGGGGCTGGATTTGGTGTTCTCATTCAAGATCTGGCTGTACTCTTAGAGAAGATCTTAAGGGCAACAGTTCAAAGACAGGATCTAGAGATCTCAACTTGGGACCCATCTCTGTCCCTGAGAAACCCTCCTTAGGTTTGTATCTTCGGGTACAAAGTGAAGATGGTAACACATTCCTGGTCTGTCCTTCAGGATAAACCAAGTACAAAGTGTTTTTAACCAGACCGTTTTTATGGAAGGTAAATTTTAGTAAGAACAAAAGATTTGTTCATTAGCTTGATTTAGAAAGGTACCACCCACCTTTCTGGATGCTAATAGTAGCTTAATAGCTGGTCTTTAAGGGCTTTAATTTAGCGGCAACTTTTAGATCCTCAGAGTCTTATTTTGACTAATGCCAATCACTTAGCTTTTCTCAATTTTTCTTTTTCATATTTCCAGATAATACACAGATAACCAATCTTCTTGAATCTTTGCTGATTGTCATTTCATTGGTGCCTAATGACCAGGGCATGACCTCTGTTAGTAGCATTTGACTTACGAAACATAAGGACACCTGGAAATTTTAGGTGTGGAAATGTGAGATTTTTTCATCCTGCTCTCTCAGTTGCATAAGCTTGATGTTGACGTTAATAATGATACCATAGATTTTTTTGAAGAACCAGTTCCAAGGAACTCTTTCAACAATGCATGCCACTTTCATGAAAGCACAGGATATAGCTTAAAAGACACTTGATGTGCTGCTTTTCTACAGTTACAGTTTCAGGTGTTTCTTAAAGATATCCTGCAGATTTGTTTTTCAGGCATGGAAGCTAGTGATTAGAATGTGACAAGGAATGATGTAAGTTTCCTTATGAATCTTTTGAAATTGGAATTGCATGTTTATATATACTTAACATCTATGTCTACATCAACATCATCCACTATTGTTTTCTAACATCTTGAGTGGATAGAAAGATAGTGTTATTGTGTCAGCTGTCTCTCCTTTACTATAAAGGAGCACAGTCTATTTAATCTGGGATAAGTTAGTAGTAGCTTATATTAATTGAGATACTGTGTATGGAAAGCATTAGCGAAGGCACAAAATTAAAAGTGCTTTGGCTCAAAAGTAATAAAAAAGATAATTTCACAAACTGAAAAATTTGTTAGCAGATCACTGCTAGGATCTGTGCCCAAATATTATGCCCTTGGACAAAAGTTCCTTGTACTTTCCTCTTTTGCCAAGACTCCCCTGTGTCATGTTCACTAGAGGGCTGCTTTAGGTCCATAATCAGTCTGGAGACATGGCAGCTGACAATGTCTGGAGACAGAAGTTTCTTTCTTTAAGCTTTTTCTTGAGTTTCCTGTTACGTGTCTCTGAACTCTCATTGGCTAGAACTAAGTTCCACAGTCTTCCTGTCCATGAACTTATTAATATACACTGTTACATGGAGGAAAAAATGGACATGGCAACAAAATTATGTGTGAAATTCTGTTAGAATCAATAAGGGCAACTGGATTTTTTGTAGGTAGATAACAAAAAAAATGTATGCCAGATATCAGAAAAAAATGACTTCAGAATTTGATGGACATATAATGCCCAGAACGGTAGGAAAGAGAGGCAATGCCACAATCATTGTTTCAACAAAAGTATAATAAGCTAAGATATGCCATTGTTTCTGCCTGTTTCACAACAGGCAATTTTACTATGTTTGAGCAAAAATAGGATAGAGGTTTATTTTTCTATTTTATAATTCAGTATCCAATCAATTTTGCATTGTGTTTTCTTTTTTTATACATCTTTTGACTCTTTTATTTTCTTTAGGGAATATGAAATAAGTAATGATGTTATTGCTCATTAAAGAAATTTGAGCTCTGCAGGGATTATCACAGCAGTCTCCTCTCTACTACCTCTAATTACTTGGAGATTAAGCCTTCAGAAGCGTGCGAATGTCCGAGTGCCTCTCAGGTTAAGTAACACGAAAACTACGGTTGGATATGTAACACTTGACGCTGGCGGCTGAAGTGCGCATGGCTGACCAATGGTTTACGAAAGCAAAACTCCTCCTTGCTCAAGGATATACCTCGTAAGGGTATTTGTGGTTAGATAAACACTTTCTTTCACATGTGAAGTCTCACAAGGTTCATGAGATCACATCCCACATGAGTTTTAGAGGTCTTAGGTTTGTGACTTCTAATTGTACGATGTCAGCGAATCCATTGCGCTTAGTTACCAGAAGCTTAGTGCCAGCAGACTCAGCTCTCCCACTTGTCGCTTGACCTCTACTTTCAGATGTTATGGTTTGCTTGATATTGTCATTTAGATGTCCATTAGATGTTTAGCTTGATATGTTAAGATCAGAATTTTTAATCTTCCCTGCCTTCTCTTTTCTTCTCCACATATCTTCATTACATGATGTTAGTCTTTTTTTTTACTCAAGCCCAAAATCGAAGTCTTTTTCTCCCTTCTTTGTAATCTACCATCCACTTCCTTGACAAATGCCTTTGCACACTAAGTATATACCTAATTCAACACTTTCTCTTTACCCTCCCGATTATCACCCAAGCTCCCTGAACTGCCATATCCTACACAAATTTTGGCGAACAATTTGATGGGCTTCTGGCTACAAATGTGTCTTACCACAGTAAAGTAAAATGTTACTCCACTCACTTTGAACACTGCTTAAACCTCCACTCACTTTGAACACTGCTTAAACCTCACCATACTTTAAAAGAAGTCTGGCTCTTCACTGTTTCTCTGCAACCATGGGGCATCGGACTCTCACCCTTTTTCTCTGATGATATCAATTGTCGTTCTTTCCCCTCATCATTGTTGTCCAATCAACGTGCCTGTTTTCTGAGCCTAAAACTAGTCCAGACCTTTCTCATACAATGTATCCCCCCTCCCTGGAAGCTCATTCATTCATTCATTCATGGCACTTCTTGCAGCACCATTTGTTTTTAACTTGGAGAGGAATCTGTCGATGGCCTCTGCCAGTCTTAGTTGTGACCCCTTTCCAGGTAGAGCTGCAGAACCTTATAACTGGTGCTGAGGGGAAGAGAAGCATTTTTATCTCATTGAATAATGTTGATTTTTGTTTGCTATAGTCACTAACAAAATTCTTGTAAAATTTTTAAGTAAAAATCATTTTTTGGCTTTTACACTCCAATAATCGTACTATTAATTCAACACACATTCATTGATATATAACATAAATATTGCACAAAGAGGATACCAAAAGGCCTAAGAAAAGGGACAGACTTTAAAAGTCCTAGAGTGTGGCTTTAGTTCCCCCTCTCTGTTTGCCTGAGATAAAGAATGAAGACAAAGAAAAGGAAGTCATTGGCAACCATGGAGTGTGGGGAGTTTCATACCAGAGTCCACTGAATATGCTCAGAAGACCAGGGAAGATGGTAGGTACCTCACTCAACTTGTAGATGAGTTTTAACTCTTGAGCTGGGCTTCACCGGGAGGTAATAGTAATCTTGGTAAAGAATGAAGTGCAAAGAAGAATGGTGTTGATGGTAGAATTTGCAAATACACTAGACAATGGAAAGCCTCGTCATGTTACCGTCATTGGTATTTCATCTTGGGTCTCGTTAAGTGTCCCATCAAGACACAACACATTTATAGGCACTTCTCTGGAAGAGTTCTAATTATCTCAGTAACTTAGCAAAGAAAGAATCTTTTTTTTATTATTATTCTGTATGTGAGAACATTTGTCCAAGATCTGTCACCCAGACTGTCTGACATACATCTTATATTTAAACTTATATTTGCTACAAAATTCAAGCTGACAGCTTCCATTTCCTTACTTCTCTTTCAGCATTCTCTCTGTCCTCTTGTGTTCTTACTGGCTCTAAGGAACTGGTTGCTGTTACCAGCCAGGGTATCCTAAGTTGAAATTTACTATTCCCTACAGGAATTCTCGATGGCCCTTCCTTTTGCCGGTACAGTACACTGTGCCTGTCATGTTGATCTCAGCTCACAGGGAATGCTTCCTCTCTGAAGCTAGGCTTTCTCTGTGCTCTGTCCTCCTGGTCCTGGCAGCACCGCTTGCTTCATGCTCTCCTGCACCTTCAGCACGCCATTGCTATTATGTGTACTTACATCATTCCCTTTTCCCTTCCTCCTCTTCCCTGTCATATCCATCTTCAGGTACATGCCAGATCGCAGCTAGACCGAGATCCCGGAAGCTAAGGTTGCATCTCGTTTGTCATTGGGACTTCAGTGTCTAGTGCTGTAACTGGCTTGGATTGCTCAAAAAATGTGGCAAATAGTTGAAAAGGCAAAGGCCTTCCGGTGGGGAAAGTGGTATGCTGCTGCTCTTGGATAATCTTCATAATATTAGTATTTCATTTTACTTGCTATATGATCACAGGGCTCTTATCCTTGTAGATGTTGGACCAAATACTTTTCCCCCAAGGAATCTCTCTCTCTCTCTCTCTCTCTCTCTCTCTCTCTCTCTCTCTCTCTCTCTGTGTGTGTGTGTGTGTGTGTGTGTGTCTGTCTGTCAGTCTGTCTGTCTGTGTATGTGACAAGAGGAGAGTGGAAAGTAGGGCTTTTAAAATGTAAACACGCTGCAGATGAAGCCATTGTGTTAAACTGCTCATCATGATCATGCCCTCTGCATCCAGTATCCACTTAAGCATTTGAGATCAGATATATTTATTTTTATAAAACATATTGAGAGACTAATTTCCTGAGTAAGGAAGAGGTAGACCTGGGCCTGCTATCCAGCCTTTTCTTGACTTCACAGTGCAAGCCCCTCTGCCAAACCACATGGTAGTATTGCTTAAAACAAATAGTCAGTCTAGGGGTACTTTATTTTTGAAAACATGCAGGCTTTTGGCTCTCCAGGCAATCATTATATGTTGACAGATTTGTCTTTTCAAATTCTTTTGTTTTCTCTGTCATCGTCCCACTTAAGCCTTCATTATATGTCACTAATGGAGCTTGTAAAATGAATCCAAACTGGAGATAAAAGAACTGGAAAGAAATGGTTCAATGAGACAGGAAGAACAATGCAGAGTCCAGAAAGTACATCCTCTAGGAATACCAAGTGGTACCTCACGTCATCAGTTAATTGCGAAGGATGTCTTAGGGTCTGTGAAAGGAAAAAAATCCAGGGCACAAGGACAAGCTTACACAGATCTGAATGAAGAGTGATTTTAAATTCATTTGGATTAGTGGCTTCTTAATATAAGCGGTCTGAGCTGAGATTTCTGTATAAATCTCTGGCTGTCTAGCTCAGAGTAAAAATGCTAACACCAGCAACCATGTCCATAGTGTTTTTCATGTTCAAGTATTTGCAATACATTCTAGATTGTTTCTTATCAAGTGGCACTCACAATCAAATAAAACATATTCTTGTTATTTATAGGATATGATGAAATGAAGGAAATGTGTGGTACTGGAGTAAGAAAAATGGTAGTGTGCAAACAAGTAAATGTATAATACTCAGACATAGTTTTATAATTTGCAGTAGATTTTAGGCAGATAGCTGATAAAGAGGATGATTATATGTGTGGAATGTTTGGAGTATGGAAAGTGTTGGGAGAAAGTTTTCTCAGCAGCAAAATGGGGCAGAAGAGGTAGCTTCTGATCAAGAGACCTTTGAAGGACAGTAAACTCAGAGCAGGTAAAAAGCCTGGACCTAGAGGGATAAAGACTGCATAGAACATTGTATCACAGTACAGGTGTTCTGTGCCTCACCACTGTGGTTATAGAGGCCAACTTCTGCCGCTCCCGGTACTGGAAGGAAGCCATGGACAAATGTAGAAGACAGTTCGTTAGAATGGAGTTACCCATGCCTGAACTAGTTCCAGCTTGGAAGAAACCTTACAAAAAGTTCATAATGAGTTTGTTGAACAGAGCAAGAGGGAGGTTCAGGAGAATAGTGTCAGGTTTATAAATAAAAACTAAGTTTCGTTTTCATAGAGATTAGATTCTGTGTGTCTGTTTCAGCTTTTCTACATCAGTTTTGCCTCACTTGCTCTAACTCATCATTGGTGCCCCTCGTGCCTTGCAGGAGGTCCCTTTATTCTAGGGCTGTCCTGTGCATTTTAAGTTGATTAGCAGCCTCCCTGGTTTTTGCCAGGCAGCAGTCTCCTCCCCAGCTAAGCCTCCAGACATTGCTAAATATTCTCTCAGAAACCGAATTAGCTGATGGTGGCTGCTTTGCAGGTGAGAAAAACATGAGCCCGAGAACAAGAAGTGTGAGTCATTCTTGTCTCCAGGCTGCTGTGAATCGTGAGCCACAGTGGCAGTCTCTATCCTTGGGTCTTCCTGACACTCAGAGTGGCTTAGCCCCTGCAAAGGACATTTAGATGAGCCAACATTTGTTATGCAGGATTTACAGATGGATGGATTCAGTCAGGGAGGTAAGAGCATATCTGTAGATCACATGGAATGAAATGATATTTGAATCCCAGCCAAAGCATTCTATCCCATATTTTCCAAAGTCTTCAGAATCTGAGCATAAGCAAAGCAGACGGGCCTGCACTCCCTCCTGCCTTCCCACCCCTTCACTATTCTGTTTTAGCCAGAGCAGCACGGCTACCACCGATCTGAGCTGATGGGGCTAATGTTCCTATTAAAGTAATATCAGATAAAACTCTCTGTGTTACGCCTTCATGCGTACTGGAAGTTGCAGAAAGCAGAACCAGCAGTGACCTGGAGGACAGTTCAACAGTAGTCCTCATGTCCTCTTGTGAATTTGTTTTCAAGGATAATGTGGGCTGCAGTTATAGAGTAGTAAGGAGTACTCATTTGTAAGGTTGAAAGCTAAGGAGAACGGGACCCAAAAAGGCTGTTTCATCATCATCCATTCTTGGTTTCTCCCAGAAAACCCTATCATTTTGCCTGTATTTGCTGCTCTTCAAGTCTGCTCTGAGCTATTCTGCCAGATCCACAGAAGAACTTTATCATATCAAATTCTCACACTGGGAACATCTTCCTTGGCAACCTTTAAATTCTGTATTATCAGGAATTTCAAATTCTGCCCTTGGGTAATGGACCAACAGATTATCCAAGTGACTGAAGCACTCATGTGTTCCCTGTTAGTCCATCATGGTGTCTGAAGTTCTACATTCTGAGGTTGCCTTTCTATATAGAGAATGATTTCCCTAGTTATCACTTCCTTAAAAGCCAACAGACTTGGAAACTTAACATATGTGTATTTTGCCAGCCAAAGTCAAACATCTATTTCAGGACTCAATTTCACATACTTGTTAACAATATGTACTTTGAAATTAAAGCGACTCAGTTCATATTCTAGCATGTCACTTTTGGCGGCAGCTTCTTAGGCAAATTTTACATTTCTTTTGATTCAGAAAGATTTTGAGTAATAATGCATTTGATATTAGAGTTATAGGAAATCAATGGCATGGTATATGTAAAATGTTTTAAAATAATAACATACTAACTTCACTGTTACACAATTGTAACAATAGAGATCATTATACATGCTTACTATAAGTTAAAGGTATTATTAAAGTAAATGCAGTATTCACAGTTATCTTGTCAAATTCACAATCATTTCTGAGTTGCTGGAAAACAAGACATAATGAATAGGTCAACAAAAATACAGAGATGAAAATGATAAGAAATTGGTTATAAAGTACAATATTGTTCAGATTAGAATTAAATTCTTACTGTACTAAGCCATAGAATACACGTATTAAACATTTAAATTAAAAATGTAAAGTCCTTACTTTTCTTCCTGTTATGAGTATCAAGTTGATTCGTAAGTTTTTAACGGATTTTTCTCATCTTGTCTGATTGTTACTTCCAGAGGACAAATATTTCTGAAAGAGTGAAATTGCCATGTGTATAATAGAGAACTTAAAAAAGGTGCTAATTTCACTAAAAGTTACACCAACTATTTGAAAATTCAGAAATCAAAATAGCTTATAAAAATTGCATCATTAACGTATTTATTGAAACAAGTGTCTTCTGACAAATCATTTTGTTATCTTCATAGTTTGGATTTAAAGAAAAATAATGCATACAAGTTGTACTGCCTCTGATAATTGCATAAATTCTAGAAATGTGAAAGGAAGTATAGCCCAGAATGAACCACAAAAATATTTGTATAATGAATATTGAATTCACTTTGTTTTTAGTGATTATTGTCTTAGGCCACTTTCTGCTACTATAACAGAATACTACAGACTGTGTAATTTATAAAGAAAAGATATACTTGGATAACAGTTACAGTGGCAGGGAATTCCACAGAAAGTATTCCAGCCTTTGTGCGGTCTCATAATGTGGTGGGAAGGTGAGCAAGCACATGCAAGACACAGAGAAAATCAGCCAACTCATTGTTTTGTCCTGAGCCTACCACTGCCGTACGGACATGCGTGCATTCATGAGGATGAGATTCTCGTGGTGTAATCATCCCTTCCAGGCTCCTTATCTCTATGCTGTTCTAATAGCAATCAAGTCTTTCTTTCTCCAACTTACCCTTTTTATCGGTATGTGTTTGTGACACCTAATACTGACACTAGGCTTGAGGAGCTGGTGAGCATTCATATTATATTTTGATCATTTTTACTTCCATTTCTTATTTTTGCCCTATCACTTCCCACTTCTTTCTTTTTCTGTAAAATTTAACTCCATGTTTTCTTCCCTCACTTTTATTTTGATCTTTTGCTTTTTTATAATTCAGTTTTCTTATGTTAGTTTCACAGAAACCATGGGATATTTAATCTTTTGTGTCTGATTCACTTTTGCTTAGCATGATGGTCTCGAGGTGCATTCATTTTTATGCAAATGGCTCAAATTTATCTTCCTTTATGGAGAATAGTGCTCTGCTGTATGTGTATACCACGTCTTCTTCTGCATCTATTCATCTGTTGATACAGTGGCTGCCCCAAAGAGTTAGCTATTGTGAGTTGTGCTGCTATAAACATAGGTATGTGTTTATCACTGTAGAATAAGTTTTTTAATCTTTTGGAAAGATACCCAACAGAGACAAAGCTGGGCCAAATGGGATATCTACTTTCAGTTTTTGGAGAAATTTCCATGTTGTTTTCCAAAAATGGTTGTACTGGTTTATGGTTTTACCCCCAGTGTAGAAGGGTTCTTTTTTCTACAAAATTTCATCAGCATTTGTTGTTTTTCTGGTTCTTGATTAAAAAAAAATACTCTAACTGGAGTAATATGGAATCTCAACATTGTTTAGATTTGCATTTCTTTTGTGGATAAAGATGCTAAATGTTTTTCATGTATTTAATGTATTGTACTTCTTTTGAGAATTGTCTATTTCAATTGCCAATTGTTATCGAATATTATCCAATTTATTATTATTGGATCTTTATTTTAGGGGGTTAAATTTGTTTTCAGTTCTTTGTGGCATCTAGATAATGGCTCTCTGTCAGAGAGGAGCTGGTAATTTCTATAGGTTCTCTCCTCTCTTGATGTTTTAGAAGCTTTTTGATTTAATATAATCCCATTTGTTGATCCTTGGTGTTGTCTCACATGCAGTAAATGTTTTGTTGGGGAAACCTTTGCCTATGCTTCTGTTTTCAAGGGTTTTGGCCATTTTTATCTTCCAGCAGGTTAAGTGCTTCCATCCTAATATCTAGGTCTTTGATCCAATTTTAGTCAATTCCAGTTAAACCTTAATTTCAGAGAATCATTAAAGCCATAACAGTTGCCATCCCTGATACCACACAGGGCCTTACTTTGCTGTGAGCCAGTAAGACACAAGAAAGTAACACATAACCCATCCCACCTGGTGTGAATAGTGATCTGGCCGTTATTGCGAGACAGATCCTTCTCTGAGGATTTAAACAAAATCTATTTATTCTTCTCATCAGTGGTACATGTTAAATTGCTACATGACAATGTCAGGTCAGAAGCATGTTGCAGCTTGGAAAGATCAATATAAAGTCTACTTGCAGGAGCTGGTATCAAAGTACTCCATCAGTCCTGAAGAAATAACATACTCTTTTCTTTTTCTCCATCCTGGAGTCTCCCCATTCCCTGATATGTGCAAAGCTCATTAAGTCTACTTGAGATCTCAAAGGGGATTATGTCTTTTTTTATTATAAGAGTCCTACCCATAAGCTGTATTTTATTTCAATAGCATAAAAGCAATTTCAGTTAAATAGCGATGGATTATCCTCTAGTATAAGATCCTGCCATTTCTATATTATATTTTTACTGTGAAATCTCTGTTAAGTTGTTTTCTTAGTTTATATGTCATTTACTGTGAGACTTTATACTATTAAATAAATAAAGCTTGGCCTTTTTCATTAGCCATAATAAAGGTAATCACATACTTTCATGGTGACTTACCTCTGCCATTAATTCATGGTGATGTAAACTGCTTGCCTATCCTGGCACATGCTGTGATAGGTCAGTGGTTGGAGAACCTAAAGTGGAGAGGTGATAGTGACATTCAGTCCATCCTCACATCCTGAAGCCTTCTCACAACCTGTCTACTAAGCTGTGTTCAAGCAAGAAACTGTCTTCTATCTTGTCTTGCAGGTGATAATAAACAATCTGATGGAATGATAACAGGGTTAAATATGAAAAGAGGGAATACTTTATTTTCTGAAAATAATTGGTACAACCAAATATATTATGAATAATTCTTGTTTTATTTATTATTTTAATTTTCTTTGCCCATTTTATTGTTTTCCCCATTTCGTTGGCATATATGTGATATGCAATGGTTACGTTGACTTTGAGAATTTCGTGCACGAATATATTGTGTCATCATTGCGGTCACTTCACCTTTTCCTTTTGGCCCTCTCACCCTCTACCTCACTCCCCCTGACTACCATTATTGTACCAGTTTGATTTCATAAATTGCTTATATCCTGGGTTTCTCACATTGGAGAAACCATGTGATATTTAACTTTCTAGTGTGACTCATTTCACTAAGCAGGGTGGTCTCAAGTTGCATGCATTTATCTACAAATGCCTCCAATCTCTCTGTCTTTAGAGAGTATTATAATTTTTAATTCTAAGAGTATATGTTAGTTTGGAAATTTGTAACTTAGAAATCTTCAGGAAACTTACCATTAAAATGTTCAATTCTAATAAATCTCAGTTATTTTGTTTCAGGTTAGTGCTGACTTTTTTTTTTTTACAATCCCTCCATACTTTTCATATAATTTCAGATTCTTCAGTATATCTAGGCTTTAACTAAATCCCTCTCTTTATAGAAAAAGCGCCCTTGTTTAAAATTCAATAATTCTGGGCATATAATAATTTGAAAGTACATGTTATAATAGCATAGAAATAAAGATATATGCTAAGGAAAAGAGTTGTTGAATAAATTCAGAATTTAAAAGAATAAGGCAAGTCACTTTTAAACTATTTAGAAAACAAACTTTTTAAAGTCTCAGTTTTGTGGAAAAGGTAGGATATTGTGAATTGCTCTTGTCTACTGAGGTAACAATCTCTCTCGGGTCCTTTTTCTATGGGAGGCTCTGTAGCTTCACTTGTGTTGCTTTTTGTATAAGAAAGTAATAAAGATGCTCGTTTATTCCATAGGTTTCAGCCTTCCACTAATTCAGAGTGCCATTTCTTTAATTAGTCCAAATTAGATATTATGTTTCTCTCCAAGTAAAATGCATCCTTACGTCAATTAAATGAGAGTTTTTGATGAAATGTTCTCTAACAGAGAGTAAGTAATTGAGATATAATTGTTTGTAGATGAAAAATAACTGCCACTTTCATAGCAAATGTGAGTTTAATGCAGATGATTTCTATGATTATGATGTGCTTTATGCTGTTTTTATACCAATGTTTTGGAAACATTCATAGTACCAGTCGAGGCAAAAGCATCTTAATGTTTGTTTTAGTGCTTGGCAACAAATATAGTCTATAAAATATGTAGCAGTTAATATTAAAAGCTCATGCCAGATTGTAACTTAAAGAGTTTATTCAGTCTCTTTTAAGGGCATCAATGTAAAGCTTCATCTGAATGAGTCCTCACTCAGCATTCAAGTTTCTTAGGGTCCAAGCCAGTAAGGGCTGGGGAAGGCAGGAGGCGTGTCTCCCATTGCCTCCTCTTACTCACAGTAGCGCAACGCTTGCTCTTGACTTCCTTGCTCCTTGCTTCCCTAGGACCACTGGGGCTGAGCACCTTCTGTGCACGTGGGATTTGCTGACTGGCCAAAGCACGGTTATTGAGGTTGCTCTGGGGACCCTTCGTGGGAGGGACAAATGGAGAGATGTGCTAACTTAAAACACGTTCCCTCTGGTTCCCTTGGGTCACCAGGGCGGAATGGTTTTGCGTATCGTGGTTGCACTTTTCCAAGGCCACCTTTCCTTGGGATTTGCTTGTTTGCTTCCCTCCACCAACCTGTCTCTCCTACACACTTCCTAACCTTCAGTAATAATCAGGGGCCTTTAAAATTTAGATTTTGCTTTGTTTTATTTTTATCGCGATGCAGAGAAAGAATTTAGAATGTTTTGAGAAAGATATGACGGCAGTTCTGGCTGGTGCATAAATCCTGTTCATAGGGAGACAAGTGTCTGCTTTTCACTGTAATCAGATGTGAACACTTAGAAACAACCCAGCCTTCAGCACAATGTTCCAATGGTCTGTGGCTTGGTTTTCTTATCCTTAAATGAGAGGGTTGGAAACAATGCCTGAAAGTTCCTACAATATATTGGGTATGATTTATTTATAAGAATGAAGGAAAAGAAAATGAGAGAGAAGAAGCAAAAGACAGAAGAAGGCAAGTGTTTTGTGGAGGCCAGATCCTACTATCTTCTCCTGAGATCAGGACCAGCCAATACAGGAATCTTCTCGTGCACCGAGAAGATAGGCTTCAATATTTGTCCAATTTCATCACCGTTGAGAACTAACTGGAAGAGAATGTGCTGGTGTCAAAGAAAAATTTTGACTAAGATGATCAGGGCCAATGGAGATTGAGTTTTACTAGAACAGAACAGGGTTTTACACTCCTAGATAATTTTCTTGTATTTTAAATAAGTTTTACAATCTCAGAAAAAGTTTTACATTTGCATATAAGTTGAAAAGCTAATACAGGTGTCCAGTTCCTCAAAACAGTGTATCCCATTGCTGATCTTTGAACTTGGCTCTGCAACTTTTGTCACAACTAAGGGACAGCATGGGTATGTTGCTATTGAATAAATGTTGTACTTTATTCAGTTTATTAATTCTTTTCTGATCCAGAGTCCCGATTATGATGCCACATTGCATTTCATCATTAGGTTACATCAGCTTCCTCTGAGCAGTGATTCTTTTAGGCTTCGTGTTTTTGGTGACCTTGACATTTTAGGAAAGTATTGGCCAATTATTCTCTAGAATGTCCTACAAGTTATGTCAGCATGCTGCTGCTTCTTTAGTTAGACTCGGGGTATGGATTTGGAGGAGGAAGACCTCAGAAATATTTGGTACTCAAATTTATACTCTAATAAGGATTGTCATAAAAACAACATTGCTGGTGATGTTCACCCTGGTCACCTGGCCAGGGTACTGTGCCACTTTCTTCCACTGAAAAAAATATTTTTCTTCCACCTCCTACACCGTACCACACCATAGCAACTTATTGGGCACACCTTTACTTACCCAGTGAGGAGTTACTGTGCCTGTCTTTGATGAAGGAAGATAGCTACGGAAGTTGCTTGAACTTCTTCTGTTGAGAGAGTTGTCTCTTCCCTACCCCTATAAACTCAAGTATACTTATTCTAAGCTTTTTAAGGTTGCCCTACTTTGTCTTTTTGTCAGCTCTCAAATCCTTGTTGTACCCTTCCCAGAGCTGTCTGATAATAGGGTCTCAGTGTTTATTTTTTATTGAACCAATTTGGTTTTAGTTCTGAGTCTTTCTTATTCTAATGGCTGCTTTGAATCATTAATATTATCTCTGTTTGTTAACTGTCTATTAAAGAAAGGCTGCTCTTAGGATTCTGCATACACACCCTGATTATTAACAAAAATTCTTCACATTGGTCTTCTTACATTATAGAGGGAAAATTCAGATGTTAGCTACCATTCTAAGCACTAATGTCATTGGCCTTGATGGACTTGATGCCGCAGGATCTATTTCTTCTTTTTTGCTGGAGTACAAGGTCAAAATTAGTGCCGAGAAAATGGGATCTGTTTAGGGTACACCCTTGTTCTGCTATCACCTAGGGAGCAAGCTGATTACATCTTGCCCTGGAGAATCTTTTCCTAGCGCCACTCCATTAGATGACCTTCATAGGCTTATAGCTCAGGATGCAGAAAATACAAAAGTATCCCATTTATACCCATTTATAAATGGCTACCAATCAAAATGCTCATTAGTAAATCAGTTGTTTGGAACCCCAGATTCATTTTCCTTCAGAAATGGTTATGAATGGTTATAAATGGTAGTTAGGTTTCCCCTGGGGCTCCTCCGCAGAAGACTCCTGACACTTCATGTATCTGAAGTAGCTTGCATTTGCCATGAAAGTATGTAGAAAATAGAACTCTCGTAATTCTAGGAATTAAGTAGAAGCTGAATGAGACCTTCAAAAAATATCTGGAGTGCTGATTTGAGTGGAAGGAAGATTAACCCAGAAGAAGGACATAGAATTTGAAAGTAATTTGAATTTGGGAGATTTTAAAGGGGGTTTCTTTGCACATGCAAAACATTTGAGAAAATAATGTTTTTATGTTCTGAAATAGGTTTTTAATTTCAGAGTTTATTTTTAACCCCAAAATAATCTGATAATTATTTGTTTGGTGTCTGCTTTAGAGGATGAGGGGAGATGTGAGAGGTTATAAAGGAGATGAAAATAAAGATCTGTATCCTAGTGATGCAGAAGTTGAGAGATACTACAAGTAAAAACTAAAGATCATGTCTGTGTTTTTATTTTTAAATTTTATTAGTTAATTAATTTGTAGACAGCGGGACCTTCACAGGTACAAAACCATTTCACTTTTCATTTTGATTTTGAGAAAAAGGATCTTGCTAATTCATTTTTAGTTCCAGGCTTGGCTGGAAACTGTGATCTTCCTGCCTCAGCATCCTAGAGTCATGGGATTACAGGCCTGATCCACTAGACCCCGCTAATATTTATGTTTTTATAACAGTGCAAGAAGTGAAAATAATCACAAACTTGAAGCAGGAAGAGAAAAGCATAGTCCTTGATTCCTCCTGAAGGAGGTAAAATAACACTGGTAGTAGAGACACTTTTGTCTGAAAAATCCCAGAGGCTTTTGCATGTGCATTAGTCACCTTTCTGTGGTTGGGACAAAACACTGATATAAACAGTTCGAATGAGAAAAGATTTATTTTAGCTCAGAGTTGCAGAGGGGAAGAGTTAGAAAAGACAGGGCCTGGAACAACATATAACCTTCCTCCATCAGATCTTCAACATCCCCCGACCCAAACCCCAAACCCCACCCCTAACCCAGCCTCCTAGAGTTCCCCTTACAGCTTTGTTTCCTAATGGGCCCATTCAGCTATGCATTCACCTGGCAACTACTTCTGAAATCCCCTCCTCTGACTACGTGGCCCTTGGGGGACACTCTTGATCCAAACTGTAACAGAGTGCTCTGTCATCTGAGGTCATTTTTCCCCCATTTTATTGATACGTGTAAGCACAAATTTGAAGATTTACAATGAAGTTGAGGATTTTGTGTACATACGTATCTTGTCAAGGTGACAAGGACTTTCCCACTCTCCTTTTGTCCCTCTCCCTATCCACCCCTCCATCCCTGCCCTACCCCTCTGTTTCACTTTATTTTTCATTTTAAGTTCCATGAAATAGTTGTGATCTGGGGTTCTCATACCAGAGAGACCATTTGATGTTTCACCTTCTGCTTTTGACTCATTTCACTAAGCATAATGTTCTCAAGTTTCTTCCATTTGCCTGTAAAAGCCTCCACGCTGTTGGACTTGATCGATGCATAGTATTCCATTGTGTATAAATACCACATTTTGTGTATCCATTGGTCTGTTGATGGGTATTTTGGTGACTTCCATATTTTAGCTATTGTTAGTTGTGCTCCTATGAACATGGGCATACATTTATCTCAGTTATGTGTTGATTTGACCTCTTTTGGATATATTCCCAGGAGGGGTGTCACTGGATTGAAGGGGATATTTATTTCTAGTCTTTTGAGAGCTCTCCATACTGCTTTGCAGAGTGGTTGTACGAATTTACATTCCCACCAGCAGTGCAGGAGGATTCCTTTCTCCCCACAGCCTTGCCAGCACTGATTACTATTTGACTTGTTGATATAGGCTATTCTCTCTGGAGTGAGATGTTGTCTTAGTGTTGTTTTGATCTGCACTTCTCTTATGGCTAGGGATGTTGAACATCTTTTCATGTATCTATTGGCCCCTTGTACTTCTTCATGTGTGAACTGCCTCTTCATTTCATTTGCCCACTTTTCAATAGGGTCCTTTATTTTGGTAGGCTTACTTTTCTTCAGCTCCCTGTATATTCTAGTTATGAGCTTCCTATCTGAGATGTTAATGGTGAATATTTTTTCCCAGTCTGTTGTTTCTCTTTTTACAATGTTGATAGTTTCCTTTGCTGTGCAGAAACTTCCTGCTAAATCTGCTCAGGTTAGTTGTTGGCCGGCAGAACTGAAGCCCTTCTGTACCACGTGGAGTAGCAGCAGCACAGGAGCGTCAGAGGCACTTCTGAGTTATCATGGGCCGCAGAGAATATTGTTATGCATCTCTGTCTCAGGGAATTTTTGATCCTTTTTATCATTTGAATTTGAGACTTTGGTCCCCAGTAGAATCCATTTTTACAATTTTCAGTAGTGATAAAAAGAATCAAGAGTTCCTTGACTCTGAAGGATTATGTTCTTTATTTAGCAAATGAAATTAAAATGAAATGTGTTTTAATTTTGTTCATTTCTCATTTAAAGTTACAGTTTGAAATCAGTTTTTAACTTGTGGAAATCTTAGGATAGCGACACGTAGTTGGACAGTGGCATGCTTTTGCTGGAGTGACTATAGGAAAAATGTTCAGAGTGAAACAGAAAATAAAGTATATTTCAGAGCCCTGTGTTAGAGTCTAGTCCCATTTTTTTTTAAAGTGTATGTGTAAAGCTGGGTGTAGTGGCACAAGCCTGTGATCTCAGTATTTGTGAGGCTGAGGCAGGAGGATTTTTTGAATTCAGTGCCAGCTTGGTTTATGTGTAGAGTTCAGGACCTGTCTGGACTACAGAGTGGGGAAAAATGTGTGTGTATATTTGGTGCTGCTTTCTGGTAATTAAAATGAAGTGTCTTACAAACAGGCAAGATTAGCATTTTAGCAATAATTGAAGGAAATTGCATTATATATGGAAAATATGGAAATTTTCCTCTTTCCTCAGATTCAACGAAATTACTAATTATTCTGGTCTAAAGAATACTAAGTTGATACAGTGGTAGGATTTTAGAATCTAAAGAATTTCTAATCTTCTTACTGATTTCACACTGATCATTATTACAACTTTGAAAAGTATTTAACCATCTTTCTCAGAAACGAGTTGGATTATTAAAAATTGTCTATTTTATTTCTTATTTTAGGTGCACCTAGATAAAGGTAGCCCATACAGATAGGTCTAGGGACAGGAACCTGTCTGAGGCAAAACATCCTTCCTTCCCAACCTGTGCCACTTTGGTTGATTCTTCTCTATTGCTTCATATACTGTAAGTGGCCAGTAAAGATTTATGTGACAACTACAAGAGTTTTTACAGTGTAACCCCAAATACTCCCATCACAGGGAGCTTCTCTGTAAACTTACTGTGGCTCGTGAAAGGCTAATCCTTTCCCGAGTTTCTTGATTACTAAGATAATTCTGGCAAAGATGGGACATGCTGAAAAAACTTCCAGTTCCTTCTTCTTCAATTTTTTTTTATTGATACTGTTATAGGTAAGAATTTAGAGACCACCAAACACCAACTTAAAAACGCACCATATACCGATTAAGGCAAAGTAAGAACTTTATTAACAGCTGAGATGAGATGTTATCACGACCAGCAGCCCCACTGTCCCTGGGCTCTGGGTGAGTCTTCAGAGAGCAGCCAGAGAAAGTTTTGCGCAAGGATTATATAGGGTATTTTGCATCATTAAATGACTCTCATAAAATACGTAACTCAGCAGACTGTCATGGAGGCAAGGGAGGGGGAAGAGGTTAAGCCTCAGTCCTTATCACAAGATTCCAGAGCCATCCTGACAAGTGCACACCCAAGCCTCCAAGGTGAGGCAGGTGGGCCTCCCAAGATGAACTCACAGCAAACTGACTGATAAAGTTTAACTTGCACAGTAATCTCTAACTATCACTTTAATATTTTGACAGTCTGAGTTATATCATTTCACAACCTGGTTACAGAAAGTTACAAAATTAGAAAAGCATACCTGATATTGGATTTTTAGTACACTGTTACAGATACATAAGTGTCTATGAGGTTAAGCCTTTCATTGTATTTTTTTCAAGCTGTTTCAAAATTTACTTTCCAAGTGCTGGCCATAGTCACCTGTGTTTTTCCCTAATAATTAAATTATGCAATAATTACAAGTCACTTGTCCTCCCTCTCTTGTATCTTCCTCTGATCACATTGAGATAGTTCAGAACAAAGTCTCACTTGTAAGCTTTTGAAAGTAAAATATCAAACGTATTTTCACTTATCTTGCACTGACATTTTATAATTGCTTTCCACTTGCAAGCATCCTCTCACCAACTAGATTCACACACCCATTGCCACAGTCTAATATGGCAGTAGTGGTCTTATAAAACCAGATCTCTCACTATAGCCTAGGACAGTGTCTGGGCAGAGTAGCCTCTCAATCAAGAGTTGTCAGTCAGATATGGAAGAGGGTAAAACAGAAGGAGAAAGACAAGAAGGTCTGGATTAATCTGCAACATCTGAAATTCACATAACCATTTTGCAGCCAGATTTAATGTTCTTTTTATTACATATAAGTCATTAATGCTTTCTAAGTACATAACGCTCCCTTAATTCTGTTATTTGACAAAAACAATAAACATATGATTCTGACAATACTTCCTGATTGGTTAAGCTAATTCTGTTATTTTAAAAGGAAAGTAACTTAGCTTTCAGATATCTGATCTTCTTTGTTTTTGTTAAGTCAAGGGACAATTTGCTTCCTTTAAGCATTCAAAGAGATGTTGGAAGGTTGGAAACAGAGAAAATTCCAGCACTACTGCTCGAACATATTTCCCCAGGTAATAACAACCCTGGGAGGTGTTGACAAAATTAAAGGATCTGTCTCTGAACGGCTTCTGTCTTCCTTTCTTCACACCTACGATTTTCCCCATTATTTTGTTTTCAAGAACCAACAGAAATAAAAAGGGATGGTGAATTATTTTGTGAAATATACACATTTTGTTTACCTTTTAAAAATTAAATTAATTTTTAACAAATTACTAAAAGATCATAAATTGAGATTTAGGAAAAACATAATCTAACTGCTTCAGGATATTGGAACAAATGAGTTTTATTTTTGGACAAGACCTTAAAAACACAGGAAACGATGGGAAAGTAGACAAATGTGATTGCAGGAAACTATAATTGTTTTCAATCTGGCAGTTGGTGAGTGTGATATGGATAGATATAAATGAAATAATTTTTTAAAGAGTTTTTCAAAGGTCAAAATAAAATGACCTATGTTGTGAATTACCTGCCAGTATCCTATTTACTTCCACAATTAATGTTTTTTCTCTTGTTGACTGAAATGTTACATAATGTATCTATTGCCAAGCCCGTAAGAAAAAATAGAACAGAGGTCTACAGGCACACTTCAGGATCAGAAAAGTACTGGTTTTGGAGGTTCAGGCAAGGAAGAAACAAATTAGGTACTTAATTAAGAGTGGAACTTAAAGCGGGCAGGACAGGAATCCTGCTAGATGAGGTCACAAAACAATTTTAGTGTATATATATCAGGATTGGTAGGATCCGATTGTCGCAGTATCTATAGTAATAGCTGTAGAAATGGGAGAGAGACCTCAATGTAATAGCTAGGAACAAAGTGGAGTAGACTCGAAATTCCAGAGGGAGGGGAGAGCAGTTAGAGGACAGACACTGAAGAGTGCTAAGGAGAGACTAGGTCACCCATGAGGCCACTTGGGTTTGTTAATAAGTGCATATCCTGAGCATTGGCTTCCTGGGCCCTTACAGTTTGAGGTGGTGCTGAAAACTGGAGATAAGTGCTCATGGAAGTTAGACCCTTCTCATTTCACAGAAACAGGAAATGATTGCTATCTTCTTGAACATTTGTCTTTCAGGGAGATGACAGAAAGTCCTTGAGACAGTTCTGTCGGGGAGATTTGTATTTCAAAAGGAGGGAACCAAGACTTAGACTTACAAGCCTTCTAACATGATTGCCTGAAAAAGGCCTTGAAGATCTATTGCCTATTACCAGATTTTGACTGGGATAAATAGTAAAGTCTCTGGTAGCCCTGGGCTTTCTCAAGTAAGCTATTTCTAAGTGTGCTGTTTGAGAAAGATCTAAAAACAGCATTTGCTCCAGTCCTGTCCTCACATTGGTGGCAAATGGCTTCCCAGTTCAGTGTTTGTTGTAAGGTTGTCTTAAGAGAGCTGTAGCTAAAATGACATGGCCATGTGACTGACAAACTTTGGCCTTCTGTAATTTATAATTACTTCCCAGAAGATCTGAGGAAATTGAGTGATGACAGAGACTCTCTGTATCTAGAACACCTTTGAGACATTTTATTTGCCTTATGATAGATTATAATGCTGTGGAAGGATAATAAGGGAACTGGACAAAAAAACCAATTGCAAAAATAAAGTGGTACAGAAGCACATATATAATCCACATATGTCACATATAATCACATATAATATGAAATCCAAGATTATCTAAATAATGTGTGCTTCTAATCCCTTTCTATCCTAGTGTTTCTCTTCTATCACTAGTGAACACATCACGTGCTAAATGATTCCATGTCACAGAGGGACTTAGCAGTGTCCTTTGTACAGTCAGGTTGGCAGAGATGGAAGATCCTATACAGAGAAACAGTAAAGCAATCCGAGTCCATTCTTGAGCAGTGTGTATCACACTACCTGCCAAGCATATTGATAAGTTCTCTTACTCATGCAGAAGTCTAGACAGACTTGTTGTTCTTCCAGTTTAGTCCCAATCTTCTTCCTTTTAGTTGTGGAAGTGAGCAATAGTAGAAATTGTTTAAGGATATGATTTAAAAAAAATGTATGGTCAGAGGGAAAGGATAGCCACTGCTACTATAATCACATATCTGTTTTGTATGACTAGTCAGATTCCAGTGATCATTCATAAAAGTTCCCTGGAAAAATGCTTACATTTGCAATCCAAATGATTCCTACCTTTTGAGGAAATTCCATTGCTAAGAAATTTATTCTGTCTGGTAACACATACAGACCACTTAGTTTACCTGAGTTTCAGCCCCTCCTGTTCTGCTGCAGTGCCGTACTTTTCCCACTATGTTAATGTAAACATTTCATATCTTTAAGTCTGTTTTATTTGACCCAGAAGTTGTGCATTTAGGAGTGTAACCTAAAGAAACGAATGTACAGGCTCATTTAATTGAGTTCATCACAGATCCCCAAAAGATAGTTACAAGTTTTAGGATTGTTCATAGTACTGAAACATGTGTATGAATAACTCCAAATATTACACTTTTGAGGACTTGCTAAATAGAATATGATAAACCCAAACAACAGATATAATACAGTCTTAAAAGTGATCATAGCTCTGTGATGTTTTTGAAACGGAAGACGTTTTGATTCATTGTTACATAAAAGAAATAACATTCAAATGAGTTTGAACCTTCCACACTTGGTTGCTAAAACACACAAATAAATACTATTATACAGCCCATATATATATATATGAACATTCACACACGTGTGTTCATTTAGCCTGAAAAAAGTCTAAAAGAATGATTTGCAATTTTAGCATATTTTTGTTATTTTATAATTATTTTTCTAATAAAAATGATGCTAAGAGTATTTTAACCAAAATAAAAAGAATGAAGATCATAAAAATCCGGATTTGCTTTTCTTACGTATGTCGTTAACAGAACTGTGGGCCACACTGGTCTGTCTTCTGGTTCTTGGTTTATATCTAGCAATGATAACAAGTTTCATAGTGTCTGATACTCAAAGCATGGAAACAGGATTTCATGAGTGTGTACTCCCCTAGGTGTTTTAGGGATTTAAAAAAAAAATGAAAGATTCTAGGGGACTCAGGAAGAACTCTTCTCAAATCCAAAATTCATACCTTTCGAAGAGAGGGAACGTGAATACTGCCCTCTGTCTTGGAGGAGAATGTAATCTACAGCAGAGGGGGCTGATTGCTCTAAGGTTGGAAGGCTGAAGTTATCTTAAAGTTACTCTACTTAGTTCTGAGCTAGAACTTAGACTTTGAAGGAAGGATAATGCTGCTTGTACTGAGCCTAGGTTTGTCCTCTCCTTACAAGGCATTGCATAGATATCCAGCAGGGGGAGCTGTGACGCAGGACTTTTTTCTTGAAAGTCATGGTAGGGGCGGTTTTCTGAGGAGGGCTGCATACCTTCAGTTGGGTTATCGGCAGTCTTGCTCTTGAAGTTAAGCTCTAAGAGTCTGGCATACTTGACTGAATGGTGCAGAGCATCTGAAAACTAGTTGGCTGGGCTTGAAGACATCCTGTTACTTGCAGAATCTGAATGTCATAGAACAATAGTAGAGTCTACTGAGCCTTCAAAATGAGCTTCCCTGGGACACAGGGAGAGTCAGCATCCCCCATAATAACGATGGGGTTCACTGTCAAACCTTTGGCACGCATTCCTGATTTTTTTTCTCACCATTTAGTCTGCCTTGAAGAAAGGATTAATAAAGCAAGATCACTTACATATCACAGTCCCACCTCATATGGGCCTTCTTGTGTTTTTCTATTGCACTCTCAATGTTATAAAGAAAAATACTTATATTCTTTAGGTTTAGACATCAATTGCATGTAGGTGTTAAATAGTTTTTGAATGAATAAAAGAAGATGATAGATAATATTTACTGATACAAACGTATAAACCAAGTCTGGCATAGAGCAACTTTATGCATACTCCACAGATACATTTCTGTTCATAAGTAAGTGAGTTGTTTTTGCAAAAGTGCTTTAGGATTTCCATTTATTTTACTTAGTCCTGACCTGTCTTGTCCTGGCCTGTCTTCTTGTCTCCCCTTCTCTCTGTTTTTTTTCCTCTCTTCTTCCTAAAATCTTCCCCTCTGTTCTTCCTTCCTTCCTTCCTTCGTTCTCCCCCTCCCTCTCTCCCTCGCTCCCTCCAAATGTCCCTATCTTCTCCTTGGCCTGCTCTACCAGAATCATGCGGAGTGAATGTTAGATGCAGAATCCAGGGCTTCACCTCGCCCTCCTGAGGCAGGATCTGAGCGCCTACATAATTGGATGCCTCTGCAGGGGATGTTAGTGTCCTCTGCAGCACACAGGAGTTGGAGAACTATTGCTAGGTATAACAACTCACAGTTTGGTTGTTTTGGCCTAAAACATAAGAAATCTTGTAGTAACTTTATTTTTTAAATAAGAACTTGTCCTGAAGATTGTACATTAAGAAAGAGCGTAGAGAAGCAGAGAGTCAGGATGATAGAGGTGGGTGGATCAATAGGAACTCTGATCCTTGGGAGGGCAACTTGACAGTGACTATGCAGTACAGTTGGGGAAAATTGATTTTGTTTAAGGAAGTTTTCCTGTTCCTGAGTCCTCAGGGAGTAGTCTTTTTTTTTTTTTTTTTCCTTCAGATTTCTTACACTGTACTCTCACAAATTGTCAGATGTGTTGAAAAGGGTTAGGGGTTTTTCTAAGCACACGAAGGTTCAAAAACAGTCTCTTGGGTGAAAATAGTTCTTGGTAAATTGTTCTTTTTATGAAACAAAGTATCACTAGCACTGGAATCTACCATTGCTGGCTATTGTTTTGAAGCCAGGATACTACCATGTTCTTGATGTACTTTCTAATCATAATTTCATTTCCTAATATGTATTTAATAAATCTTTGTTCATTCTTCATTCTTAAGTACAGAACAATACAGGAGGGATACTGCAATCACAGATGCTGTCAGGCTAAATTCTTTTTAATTAGCTGGGTATTGTTATAAAGAATACTCTGTGATATCTTTATCTTCAAGTGCAAACTTGGCATGAAAAACATGCACGTGGAATAAAAAGTAGTTAGCAGAAGTACCTTTTAATGTGTTTTTTCTCAGCACTAAATACAAATGGGTCTCAAACTTTCTTGTGCATTGGACACCAATGAACCTGTTTAGCCATAAGGCTAAAAAGGAATAAAAAAGGTAACCACCTTACTTCTTAAATAATGAGATCCCTGTCCTTTTAGTTAAACACACTATCAAAGAGCTGTTTTTTTGTTCTGATATTTACATGATTAGTGAACTGTATTTCCTAGTCCATGTAAAATCACAATGGAAAAAAAAGAGGAGTGCGTGAGCATGTGTGTGCATAGGAGGAGAAAGAGAAGGAAGAGCCTGATTTGGTAGTGGGCATTGCTTTTCTTTTTAATTAAAAGTTTAGTGGTCATACTGAAAATGACAGCTAAAACATAACAAACTCTACCTATAATATGCCCATGCCTGTATGGCAAAGACAGAGGAACACATGGTTCATGTCCTGTCAGAGGCTACTCTTCAGAACAATAATCATTAGCCTGACTTCTAACACCATAGAGTATGTTTCCCTCATTTGGTCCCTTACTTAAGTAGCATCGTATAAAGTGTATCCTTTGTTGTGTGTCTTCTGGCAACACACTGTTTGTGCAGTGTACGTATATTTTGGTGTACAGTTGTGACTTATTTGTGCACATTTGTTTATAATTTTATGTTGTCTAAAATACCACAATATAGGTATCTATGTTTTATTGTTGATGAGCATCTGATTTTTGGTAAATTAAAATATTTCTGCTATTGACTAAGCTTAGAGACTAGTATAACTCTGATAGCAAACCAGGAAAAGAAAGTAGAAATAATAAAACTATGGACCAATACCACATGTGGAGTTAGATTCTTACAAAGTCTTCAACAAAATAGTGGCAAACAGTATGAATGTTAAAAATAAGCAGTTTGATCAAACAGTATTCTAAATATGAAATTACTTCAAAATTTGAAAATCAGTATAATACATCAACAGGCTAGAGAAGAAAAATGATTTAGTCGTATTAGTTGATCCAATAAAAAACAAAACCTAATATTAATTTATTGTAAACATTCTCTAGAAGTTAAGATTAGGGTATGTTAGTCAAGAGGAATTCCAGGGGCAGCCATGATACTAAGGAAACCCAAGTACTGTAAGGGTGAGGATCACTATAATGAAATACCTGAGATAATTAACATGAGACAAAGAGTTTTCATTTTAGAGGCTCCAAACTATCATCAAGTGGCTACACGAGTTTTACACTGTGACAGGGGTGTTGGATAGATACGTGAGGCAAGATAGAGATAAGTTTTTTTTTTTTTTTTTGTAAAAATGGAGATACCTCCATGCGCATCTATGTAACAAGAGTTTCTTTGTGTATTATATGGACATTTTGAATATACTCAACAAGCTTCATGTTCTTCTGACACTATAAAAAAGTGCTATGATGCCTTCATGAATATTAAAGTGGTTGCACTATTATGTGACCCTGAAAGACCAAGATGTTATTCAAACTAACCATATGAATCCCTGAAGTGTTCCTTGGACAGTATGTAATCTTATGTAGGACAGTCTGCTCTTGTAGTAGGAATGAACTACAAGGATGTTATCACAAGCAAGAACTTTAAAAAAAAGCAGATGACTGAGATTAGTGGAGGCTGCTGGGCAAGTTGTTTATTTTATTTATTTTTGTCAAAATTAAAAAAGTGATCCTCACACTCTCAGTACTTGTGTTTCCTTAAAAGCTTCATGGCTGCCCCTAGAATTCAGCCCTTCTTTCAGCAATTACAAACTAGGGGATTTCCCAAAGGTTCCATTACCCAACACACACTGCTTTCGCCCCACACAGCAGAGTCTCATTTTAGAAATCTGAATCTTTATCCCCTTCTCCTCCATCCCTCTCCAAAAAATCACACTATCTGCTTCAGTGCTATCAATATTCCTGTGGTTCTAAACTGCAGAATTTTCTGGAGCTAAGTGGGGGCATCCTTGTTGTGAAGCACACTCAGTCAGGTCCCTCTGGACTGGGAATGACTTCTCTTGTTTAGATAAATCTATGTCTTTTGTGTCACCTAGTCACACTGAACATTTCTGGCCCTTGTATTCAAGCCACAAATAGACGTGGTCTCAGTGTAGCAGACAAAGTGATTCCCTCTTTGGAATCTCTGGTCTCCAGTGATCCCCTGGAGAGGCTGTGAGCCCACCAAGGTCCTAAGCAGTAGTTGGCTTGGCTCTAACTTGAAGTGTTTTCAGTGCTGACCCTTCTGAGATCTCCCATTCTACTTTACACTTGCAGTTGTGTTTATATCACTTCGCTGTTAGAATCTTGTAGCCAAAAGAATATGAACATAAGGGAAAACTGAGGTTTTGGGACTTTCATGACATTACTGAGTTCTGACTGGATGCGACATTTAGATAAACTGTATAGTTTATTGATCATTATCTATTGATTAAGTTTTGGGTTCTTTACTAGCAGCAGATAAACACTTCATGCTTTTTTTTTATCTTCTGCAAAGCTTAGACTTTGTTACTAAGCCAGTAACTTGCTATCAAATGTGTGGCCCAAGGTTTAGCAGCAGTGATTTCAGCCAGGCACCTGTTAGAAGTAAGACAGGTAGATATGAATCGTTTGTAGATAAACGGGCCCAATTTGAGACCATCATGTTTTGTGAAGTGAATCAGACTCAGAAGATTAAACACTGCATGGTTTCTCTAATATGGAAAACTAGCGACAAATACATAATAGAGTAAAAAAGTGGAATGTTGGGAGTCGGGGACTTCAGGGAGGGGCAGGAAGTGGGAAGGGGAGGGAAGGGATGTGAAGTTTGTCGGGACATACGAGTATGCAGTTCTTAGGTTTAATGTACCCATTGTGTTATCATATATATATATATATATATATATATATATATATATATATATACTAATAAAAATGGAAAAAGAGAAGTACAGACTCAGTGGTCTGGCTACAGACTTACTCAGTCAAAATACATATTTATCAATATCATTTTTTAGTACTCATTAGTAGTTTCTTTTTTATTGTTGCTGCTGTTTTATTTTTCACGATAAGGTCTCACTCTGTAGCCCAGGCTGGTCCTGAACTCACTATGGACCCCAGCTGGGCCTGGAACTCATGGGAATCCTCCTGCCTCAGCATCCCTAGTGCTGGTATTACAGGTGCGCATCACCATATCCCACTTTTGTGGTACCTGGGAAATCAAACTCAGGGCTGTGCGATTGCTAGGCAAATGCTTTAACTACTAGGCCATTCCTCCAGCCCCTCACTAGTATTTTAAAAGCATTGACATACACAGAATACTTGAATTTTAGTACATAGCATAATACAAGAAGATGACAAAACAATGTAACTAATGATTCAGATGTCTTCCATATAGGAATTTCAAAGAGCTATTTTCTTCCTTCAACCCAGAGTAGGATGTGAATTTTGTTTTATTTATTGGACTTCTCTTAACATTTTATTTAAAGAAAAGATTAAAAAATAACAAAAAGCCAGACATAACTCTTCATTGTTTCAGTACGCCAAGTAAGGAGAGAACTACAGGGAGAAAGTGGTCCTAACTAGACAAAGCTCTGTGGAGTAGAGTAGTGAATTTGAATGGCCTTGGTAGCTTTGACAGGCACAGACTCACTACAATGGCTAATTGGAATTATAGACTGCATCCTGAAGAGCTTGCATTGTCCTAATTGTCAAAATAAAAAATTGCAACAAATTTAGTTATAGATCTAATTGGCTTTTATTCACAATACATGAATTGGGACAGTTTTATTCCACAAAATAGAGTGAGGACTCCCGCTGGGCCATGGGTTTGGTGGGGCACTGACAAGAAAAAAGAACAGTAGTAAAAACGCAGAGTGGTCAGTGTTTGTTCTGTAAGGATTAAACTAACAAGAGTTTCTCTGTTGTACTGACTGATGTAGACTGGACCCTCCTATTTTCAAGAAGAGAAAAAATAAGCTGGCCCTCCCGCTGCTTCCTTAAAGTTTAAATTGGACTATAGGACAGTTAGGAAGAGTGACTCCATTTTGGTTTGGTCTAGTCGAATCAAATTTAGTGCAGGTGTTCAGTCTAAGAAAGGTATAGCCGCTTGCACTGTATAACAGATTGTAGTAAATTTTCAGGAATGTTGGAGATCCTCTCTTCCTTCTTCTCCACTTTCCTCCTCTGTTTCCTTCTCTTTTCTTCCCGTTTGAGTTTCTTTTATATTGTCCTGTTGTGAATTTCTAAACTATATCCTTTAACCCCCATGCCTGCTGAGGAGCTATTTCTGATAACCCCCAATTGTCCAGATATCTAATAAATGAAAGCACCAACATCGTGGAGTTGGAGATAAGAGACATTCCTGAGATGAGCGTACGTGAGCAAACCTCTAGCTGTACAGAAGAGGGCCTGGGCTAAGGTACCTTCTCTTATTCTCTTGCACAATTCGCACACAATTGCACCTGCAGTTGAAAAGTTGTTTACATTTTCCAGTACAACCTGAAAGCCTGGTAGAGTGACTTTATTAGGTCCATGTCTGTCAACCAGGTTAGGCAGAGAAGAACAGAACTTTGATTTGCTGTTAGCTATGCAAGGCCTTCTGGAAACCCAAGAATATGATGCTATTATTATCTTGAATAGATCAGACTGACTAGGTCAGGGTTTCCAAACAATATTTTTTTTGCATATATGATATTGCTATATGATAGCATTCTTTGCTATAGTCTGATAAATTTTTTCATACTATTTGAATAAATTTACATGGGACACATTAAAAATTACATTTCTTTTTTTTAAATTATAAGAAGAATAAAATACACATTTTAGGTAATATATTAAATAGTAAATTTCTATAAAATGTAGAAATTAAAACATTGATACTTTTTTTCCATAAATATTATGTATAGTATCAGATATTTATATGTTAGCTAACTGTAATGCTTTTTAACAGGACAATTCAATAGAAATTTCTTGCAATTCTTTATCAGCACCAATAGAAGACATTAAATATAGGAAGTACAGGTATGACTTTTTTCTCTGTGTAACAATTTCCTCTTGCCAGCTACCAGAATTTAGTTTCTTTAAATTTTATGTTAAACAGAATGAAACTTTCTAAATCTAATGACTTTCATTTATCTTTTCCTGTCAAGTGAAATCTGAATGTCCAAAATATTTGTAGTAATGCATGGGATGGATTTTTAAATTAATTTTTGTATAAAGTATAAAAAGTATTGATGATACATATCTCTTCAAATACACACAGATGCTGCTCTAATAGTGCTGATAATTCTCATTCAGGATTCCAGTACCATACCAACTAAGTAATAATCATTTCAACTTCTCTTTTAAACCAGTTTGATATTCTGAATCTATAAACTTGGTCAGTATATGTTAATAATATTACATGGTTGTTGTTATTTTTGGCTAATTTCATTCTATTGCCCCAACATGTAAGATGTTAATTGCACCAAAAATTTAGAAGTCCTTGGATTAATGATAACAATATATATGATTTTATAACTAGATTCTTGAACTCCAGCTAATACTGTTTTAAAAATATGTAAGAGCTCTGTTTCATATTTTACCCTCGAACACATTTAAAATTCTGGTATTTTCTTGGAGTGCTTAAGTGTTTTTGACTGTGCATCAGTACAGCTTATTTATTACAATTTTCCTAATAATGCAATAAGACATATTTTTGAGGAAAACAAGAAGTGTCAGAGGTCCATAAGAGAATTTTGAGAGAATTACTGTGCTGCCGGGTTAGTGATGTTAACTTCCCTTGTAGTAGACTCTTTATTGTTCTTACAAATCTGGTAACTTCGGCTTTAATTAAAAATATTTCAATTGTGGTAGGAAAATCAATTTCAAGTAAAATCACATCTCCCTAAATAATAGTATTCTTAACAGAAGATGATCTTTACCCCTTGGGAAATTGGCTTTCTGGTGTTTGGACTATGTTTCATTTAACTAAATAATTAAAATATATAAACTTGATAAAATGGAGTTTTAAGTTTTGACAATATCTTTAATAATTCAGTTTAAATAGGATAGACACATTATGTTTATTAGAAATGTACATTCTTATAATATTCTTATAAAATTTTCTTAGACAAATATTGGCTCATTTCAAATATCAGAAGCTAGTAAATATCTGGAAAATTAATGTAGAAAGTCATTCTAAAAAATTATCACCATTAGTTATATTGTAAATACCAACGCTTAACTAGAAAGTAGATAAATAAAAAGAGTACTCGTGTGACACCTCTAGCTTTGTGGAGAAATCATGAAAATAAGTATATGAAAGGGAAAGAACATGAACTAGAATGCATATACTAGAAAACAGAGAAGCTTTATTCTTGATAATAAATCACAGACCAACTGCCATAACTCAAGAGAAAAATGTGTGTCATTTTACAAAATCTTCATCTGCTGAAGCAGTAATGATTGAATTCAGAAAGTCACAAATAGTCACAAACGCTGTTACTACTACTCACACTTTAGAGTGCCAGCTTTAAATTTTAGCACATTACAAATTTTGCAGCCTTCAGCGTGTCCCAGGTGACCTGTCTCTCTCCTGGTGTCCATTCTGGCATAGCAGTGAAGCAACCGGCTGGCAGTGTGGTACTGCAAGGCTCACATCTTACTTGCAAGTGATCTCAGGGAAATTTCTCTGGCTTGAATTTTTGAATCTGCAAATTGGTGATAATATCAATGCCTACTTCAGTTTAGGCTGACCTAAGTGTTGAATCAGTACATGTGTTTAACTGCTGAAAAATGTTTTAATGTACAGTAAGTGCATAATTAATATTACTCATTATTACTGCTATTGACAGTATATAAAAGGGGGCCAAGAGCAAGTGATAAATTTTGATTTGTGACAAAATTAAGCAGCTTCTCTAGTTAGAGAATCTTCTTCCCATGTAATATATTTCTAAGAAGCATTATAAATCTCTAAACTGGGAGATGTGTGGGTAGGGCATATAGTGTTTTCTAAATTTATCAAAGATAATTATTCAAGTTGAGGGACAATATTCAAGGTATAGGCTCTGCTTTGCAGAATGCAGTTTAGGAAACACAGCCTAGAATCACTTCCAGGGTGACACTTGCATCAGCAATAGTCCATCAATGGGCAGGTCTTTTCCAAAGTCCAGTTTAGTCCCGGTCATGGCTTGCGTCTTTCTGTTTAGAACCATAACCTCATGGTTTGCATGGAGGCTGATTTGGTGGTTGCTAAAGCTGATAGAAATACAATAAACACTCTTTTTGATCATGCTAAATGATTTTAAATCATCTGACACTCCAAATCAGGCCCAGATTTTGCTTGATTCTTTGAAGATCATTGCCAGAGAGAACATTTGGAACATTTGGTCCCGCAGACATCCTTTGGATTATGTGGGAATATTTCCATCCTATTTGAATCTGTTTTCAAAATAAAGCGTGATCAGAAGCTGCTTTCATTGTTTGACCAGAGTCCAAGTCCCCTCAGAAGACTTTGCAAAATGTCATCCATGCCCAGACTCTTGATGTATTTATAATGTTCCTGCTGTAGCTTCCTCTCTTGCATTGGTAGTTTTTAGATGTCCTTCTCTTTTCTTTTGCTTAGAAGTAAGTAGTGCAACCAGTGTAAAACATGGTGGCTTCCCACAGCTGCACAGTCTCGGGGCCCATGTTCAACTCTCTCACAGCCTGGCCCATGATATTAATGACAGAAGCTCCCTGGCCACATCTAGAAAAGCAGAATGTTCTGTGTTTGCTGTAACTAGAATCCTGACATCCAAGTCTGTGAATATTAATGAAAATACTAAGTACAGGGGAGATTAAATATTTTCTCACAATGCTCTTACTACTAGTATGACCTCTTGGTAGGGGCAATGTCACGTAAATCCTGTTTATGAGCCTTTGTCCCGCTGTGATGGCGTTCAAGGTCATTACATTTTATCTCCTTATTCAGCTAATAGCCTGGCAAGAGAATTCTCTTTTTTTCTCTCTATCATTAACTTGGGACCAGAATATATGGATGAGGTCCCATATGTGTTTGTTTGGACCAGCTCCTGGAAGGAGGTAAAACTACCTCAGACCACACACAGCAAGTGATTATTTCTCAATCAATAAGCAATCTCTTCATGAAAATACTTAGACTTCAGAGCACTTATGAAGGCCTATAAACTTGGTCTGATAGACGCTCGCACTTATGAGCTATTTCCTTCAAGAGTTTTGTTAACCCCTCAGGGACTTAGTTCTTTCAGCTGTAAAATAGTATGATGCCTGAGCTGAAGGAAACCATGCCTGTGAAACCCTTTCAAATGCCTGAGCACAGAGAGTGCTCAAAAACAGTTATTTATATGTTACTATCTATTGGCCCAGAAACTTTAGATGCTGTCAGCCTGGGCTGTCTTATAGAGGTTGACTGACACTTTCTGTGTGGTCTTTTTTGTAGCAATAGCCTTTCAGGATGTGGGTTTTCCTAATGAGTTAATTTTTCAGCCTCTGATCCTTTCTTGCTCCAATGGTCCGCCTGGAGAATCTCTTGCTTTGATGATGCCGTTTTTCATTCGGTAAGTGTTCGAGGTGTGCTCTTCCTTGTGGGTGCCCCTTACAAAGTGATCTTCTGTCAGGAGGCTCTGCTCTACACATTCTTGTCTCCATAATCCAGCAGGCTGTCTCACTCTAACTGCCAGTCTTCTGAGGAAAGAAAGCATGAGGGCAGAAAAGGAAGTAGGAGGGCAAAGAGATGCTGGAGGCTGTCCTAGAGTTTCTCATGGCCAATATGAGGAGACACAGAGCATCAGAGGATTCCCAGTGTGGACTTACAGCTAGGAAAGACTTTATGAGAAAGAAAATGGGAAAAATTGGTTGAATTTGACTAATAGAAAAGTGAAGGGGGCTGGGCTAGCCCTGGTGGCACATGCCTGTAATCCTCTGAGAGGCTGAGGCAGGAGGCTCACAAGTTGAAGCCCACACTGGAACAACTTAACTTAATAAGACCTTCTGTCAAACAAAAACAAAAACATAAAAACCCAAAACCAAACCAAACCAAACCAAACAAACAAACAAACAAAAAACCTGGGGATGCACCTTAGTAAAAAGGCACTGAGTTCCATCCCTGACACAAGAAAAAAAAAGATGAATACAGGAAAGAAGGTTACGAGTAACAGTTCTATCACATAATAGGAAAACTGAGGGAATCCTTGACTTGAGATCTTTAAGATGCAGGGCTATTGCGTCGCTTTCCTTTCCTAACTGCTCTGACCATCAGCAAGTTACTTAGAAACTCAGAATCTCAGGTAATCTGTGATGCATGTATGTGGCTGGTCATGTGAGCTCAGGAAATACCTGTGAGAAAATGGTTGGTAAATATTAGTTGAGTTGCATTTTAGAGATAAGCCCTTAGTACACATATTCAGTTTATGTTTTTCACTAGGATATTACCAATGCTGCCAATCTAATAGTGTTTGAAAATACAGTAGAATTTTGACATAAAAAGACCAGCAGGTCAAGCTCATGATTAATGTGAAGTATTCGTCACATGCTCACCACACCCTAGTGAAGGTCATTTCTCGGCATTTTATGTTTTTTCTTATATTGGTTTATACTGAAGACACACAGTGCTACCTCAGGACACTTGCCACACCAAGAAAACCAGTTAGAACTGTGTATTCCTGTATGTGAAATTAATTCTGTTAAAATTAAATTTTAAGAATCAAAAATTTGTTAAAAATTTTAAATTTCCACATTATTTAAATTTAGAAAATATAAAACACAAATGAGGCGTAAAAAATGAGAATATTTTTTTCTACTCAAAATTTTCTTTCATGACCTATTCTTTGAAATATCTTTAATAACTTCATCTTATTCCAAGGTATGATATCATCCTTCTATGAACGGTGAACATTTAGCATTAAATTAAGTTGAACTTACAATATATAACTTTGTGTAAAAAAATCACAGTCTGCTATAATTTCATTTCTTTGCATATCTGTGAAAAAGGAAATTTTTAGTCTTCATTTATGACTTTAGCAATCCAGTTTGACTCTGCCTTGTGTTACGTAGATCTTTCCCATAGCATTTGAAGATCCATTTTCCCTGCCTTCTAGCAGAAATGGTTTGTTTCTACTGGTAACTTACCTGAGAGATTTCCCAGTAGATGTATTTCCTTAGCAAAGTTTGTCTATTGTCCTGAGAAGGTTTTACTCACCAAAAATAAAAAAGTACATGCTCTTAAAATAAATGCATATCAGGTAAGATCTGGAAGAATTAATTTTCAGATATTTAATTCCAGAATTTAATTAGATCATCTTGCAAGGCAGACTTAATCAATATTCTCAGATGAGGTTCTCATGAGATGCTGCTTTTTTAAATAAAAAAAGGATTTTCTTAAGAACTGATGAACACGTTTGTCTTTTGCTTCAGGGTGTGTGTGGGTTTGTTTACTGAGTGCATCACGTATGCGTGGAAAACAGTTGTAAAGCTCCAAAAAGAATAGACTAATGAATGGATACATGATTTTGATCAAGAAATAGGAGGGAACAACATCTCTATGCAAATTCTGTTATCAGATACTTTGTAGAGGATTCTGTATGTCTGTACCTGTATCTCTTTAAATAATCTCAGCTCTGATAGAGGAACATCGCTGAATGCATTTCCATTCTTACCCAAATATTATTGTATGTCTAATTAACATATAACACATTAAGTGGTTGTATTGTTTAATAGGAGCTATCACATGAAAAAACCCTTTATCATGCAAAAGTGGTATATTGTTTGATTCTGTCTTCAAAGTCAATTTCCCATTGTAAAACTCTTTGAGGACATGTTGCAGCCCCCAGTGAGGACTACAGAATGAGCTGCTGAGGTGACACTACCAGTGATCAACTAACCAAACAACTTTGCTTTTCTTTTAAAAAATATTTTCTTTTGAAAAATATTCACCTCAGAGATAGAAGCATACACACGTGGTGCTGAAAACTAAAAACCATGCAACAGGCATCCTTTTGTATTGACAGTGCCCTTTAATTTCATGGCAAATAAGGCAAATAAGGTTTATAGGCACACGCTGACATTTTTCAGAAACTTTTAGGAGCAACTACCTTGCATCTCGAAATATTATTTTTATATGAAATTACATTAAATTATCTTAGATACATTAATGACAGGCTCCTTTCCAAATGAAATAGTTCTTCAATCTTGTCAAATTGTATGATGCTCCTAGCGTACTACCAGCAACTGCCAGTAGGATCCCTGCTGTGGCAGCAGCAGCAGTGTTGTAAGCAATGAATGTGGCTTTGTGTGAGGGCACAGCGACCAGCACAGAAGTCTGAGATGGAAAAGCAGATATACCTCTTTGAAAATATGTTATTATTATTCAATAAATATAAGATCTGATAAAATATGGTGAATGTTTAGATTTAATAAATTATTACACTAACAGAAATATTGCTATTATTTTCCTCCAAAATACTCATTTCAAACACAATTATTCCATCATTATTAGAACTTTCTGAAGCAGTTTTGAAAGCCTGTCATGAGGATCTTCAGTTGCACTGTTATCACTGCCCTAATGGCCTGAAAGTGATTAAAAACATATTTTTGTTGGCCATTTTGATGATGAGAAGGAGCCAGAAGCCATATGGTTTTCTGATCTGGTGACTAAGGTAGATAAGGAAACACCATAATGTGGTGTTTATCTGAAAAAAAATTGCCCTAAGTCTTTCAAATCAATTTGGGCATAGAGGAAGCCATGCAAAGACAGTCACGAAAGAGGACTTCCAGGAACAGCTTGTGAGAGTGGCTTGAGTGATGACATGTATGTTTGGAGCAAGGGGAAGTATTTTGAGGGAGGTAATGACAATACCCTAACAAATTAGTCTATCTTTTACTATATTTTTTAAAATTCAATTTTAGCCACATGTTTTGATCCCACTTTATTTGTGCTGAATGTCCGTAGTGTGCTCAGATGCCATGTTAAAAATGGGGCTATATCTACAACAGATACATGGCCCTGGTTCTCCAGAACTTAGGTCCTAGTGGATACTAACACAACACCCATGGACACTCTGAGGAACGGTAGAAATTCCTGCTCTTCAGGAAACTAGAGCCATGAATATAAACAGCATGCAGCACCGCACAGAGTGGAGACGTGGGAAGCACTGGTCAGGAGGAATGAACGATGAACGTAAGATGAGGTGTGGATAGACCCATGGAATGGAGCGCACAGTGGCAGCCAGATGTGCTCTTTGGGCATGTGGACTCTGAATGCGAGCCATCCAGGTTTAGTGTCAATGCTGCTGTTCTAAATGTCAAGTCATTTACCTTCTAGTTCTCCGCCTCAGGGGGAAAACAGGCAAAGATAGGACAAATCACATGCTGATGTTAATGTAGAATGAGACCGGTTATGTCTGAAGTGCCGCGGTGATGGGCCGGTTAGACATAGGCTTCTGGATCAATGCTCCTGGACTAGGATAAGAGAGAGAGAGAGAGAGAGAGAGAGAGAGAGAGAGAGAGAGAGAGAGAGAGAGAGAGAGACAGAGAGAGAGATTGAGATTCATAAGCATTGGAACTTGGAGGAAGCCTTTGCTTTTTAAAACTACAATATTATAATCACGTAAAAAGCTTCCTAATCAGTCATGGGTACAGCAGCAGGTATGAGGAGGTAAAGATCAAGGGAATCATAGTACTACGCAGTGTCGACTGTGGTCCTAGCTAGAGGGTAGAGAGCTGAGTGGTCAGTTTGCTTGAAAGTGCTGTGAGAGAGGGAGGGATTTGGCCTTTGCTGTGGAACCCAGGATAGAGAGAACAAAGGGAGGGGAAAATTGATGGGAAGTCGGAGTTTGGAGAGCTAATAGTGGGAGGTAAAAGGTACAGGGGTTAAAGAAAGTGAAGAGGTTTCAGTGGTTTCAAGAAGAAAGACTCAATGCAGAATGGTTTGTCCAAGAGACACAACACAGTGTATAGGAGAACACCTCACTTTGATGCTGGTAGGAAATGGTAAGAAGAAGCTGAGGCCCAGAGGAAAATTATTTGCTCAAGCCTGTCAACTAGCAAACTCAGAAATCTCATTTAGAGTTCAGTGACACACATAAAAAAGGAAATATGAGATGCAATAAACTTTAAGCAGAAGACAATCTTAATAAGTCTGACCTAGAAAGACTGGAGAATTTACTCATTATTATAGAAAAGTTGAACGCTGGAGATGAATTAGGGTGAAAACATAGGTGTTTATTTTGAATTAAAGATAGAACACTACTGTGTGGTAGTTGCTGAAAAGTTTGTTTTCAACTAAGAAGAAAGGTAAAAGTACTGCAAGAAAGTAGGTGCCCGTAGGTGCTGATGAAAACTGCATAGCATATACATCCCTGAATTAAGATGAGAGACCTGGTTGCATTACTGGACCATCATGTTCCCAACTATAGGTACCACGTAGCAAGTATTTCTATTTAGTACTTCTATGAGCTCTTGAATATAATTTGATACATATAATCAATTTCTTGAGTGTCTACTTCAGTGGAGGTATGTTGTAAAAATTTGAACAGTGGCAGATAAATGTAGACAAGAGAAAGGCAAAAAAACCAAAAAAACCAAATTGTCAGTAAAAATTAATACTGGTTCAGAGCCAGATGCATGGGCTACAGTCTTGGCAATCTGTGCAGTCTTATTCAGGGCAAATCAGTCATTTAATTTCTTAGACCTCAATTTGGCCATCTATAAATTGGGACTGACATTATCTTCCTCATTGTGTTCTTTGAGATGATTAAGTTTGTGAAGCTGGATTAAGTAGAACCCAATGTATAAGAAGGGTGGAATTGTTACTAAGCTTTGTTGAAGAGATGAAACTTACTTGAGGTGACCGTTCAAAGGAGAAAATTTAGGAAACACATTCCAAAAGAGAATTAACTCATGGAAATAAGCAAGCAAATATGAGTTTGATATCTGTAGATTAAAAACATGTTTTCCAAAGTAGAAAGAAACCAGAGTGAGGGAGATACGACTTTTCAGTATGGAGGATGCTACTTCAGGAAACTAGAAAATCTGCCTTAGCTACTGAGAATATTATGCTTCCCTCTGAAAAGGCAATGAATATGAAAATGTTCGAAGATTTCAAAAGAGAATGCCAGAAACAAATATGGTCATTGGGTCAACTGGGTCTGACACCCTATTCTGGTGAAGTCTAGTTATTGAATCAATATGGCCAGAGCATTCTGTAAGGTTTAGGAAGAAGAAACTCGTAGTTCTAGTGTATCCTAACAGGTGTAATAGTGACAGATGGGCCAGAGTTAGGCCGTGAAATAAAAAGACAACATCCCGTGAAACTCTTATCTCAATTAGGGAGGTGATACTGTGATCATTGGCAAGGTCTTATTTCATAGCAAAATGGTCTTTACTGTCTGCAGAAATTTCCCATCATAGCTTTCATTTTCAAGTATGTAAAAAATCCTGTGCCTCAAGTTAAATGATAATATAATTTTGGAAATGAGTAGGTAAATAATTACATTTTTTGAAATAGGGTCTCGCTCTGTAAAATAATTGAAATTCAGCTTTATTTGCTATAAATTATAGGAGTACTTAAAATATATTTGTGTAAAATTTTTCATGAATTACCACCATTCATATGCCTTTGCTACACATTTCTATTGCTTAAAAAGTGTCCCTATGCATAACTGTGTCACCTGAACTCGTGCAGAGCTGGTGCTGAGTAGTCATTTTGCTTTGAGGTCCATTAATTTAGAACTCCTTAAAGAGTTCCTGGAAGAACTCAACTGCATTCAACTCTGCTTATCTACCTCCGCATTTGCCAGCCCAGTTGATTAAAGGTATCGTTTATATTGTAAGGGTACAAATACTGAGCTCTGTAAATATTACTCCAGCTCTGGGAAGCCATTGGCAAGCATTATAAACATGTAATCTTTCTCCACATCTCATTTTTCTCCTTCTTCACTGCCTGTGATCTTAAGAAATATCATTCATGAAAAAGTAAATCCTCAGAAATTTCAATCTAGGACAAAATAATGAATGTGGACATATCACAATTTGATAACTAAGATAGAGAATATGCTTTTAAAAGAGCTTGCAAAGGTTTTAGACTCTGAAAATATGCCAGAAGATGTTCACGTGGCCTCAAGTATTAACTTTAGATGTCAACAGTGATGGGCTGTTAGGAGATGGAGCTGCGATCTGACATCTGGAGCACATTTGGAAAATTGGCAGCTGGAAGATAAACTGAAAATAAGCTGCTTAGGGGTCTGAATGTCCTAAAGGTTATGGATGAAGAAGATGGGCCACACTTTCTGTGTTTTCTCTATTACCTGTTATCTGGAAAGCCAATCCTAACTGTATGTACGGTTGTCTGTCAATATTCCTGGGGGGCTGGTATAGGACACACCGTGAATGTGAACATTTTTGATATTTGAGTCCTGTGTTAGTCCACTTTATATAAAACCACTTACAGAAAGAAAAGGTTCAAGTTGCTCATGGCTTCAGAGGTCCCAGTCCACAGTTGCCTAGTGTCATTCATTCTGGGCCTGTGACAAGGGAGCACGTCCTGGTAGGGAGCACATGATTGAATACATCTGCTCACCTCATAGTGGTTAGAAGCAAAAGAGAGAGAGGAAAGGTCTAGGTCTCAACGTCCCTTCCAAGGGCATGCCGCACCGGCCCAACTTCCTGCAAATAGGCCCTATTTTCTCAAATTTCCACTATCTGCAAGAAGTACCGCAGGCTGGGGACTAATCCCTCAACACGTAGCTTTTGGAGGTACTTGAGACCCAAACCATAAGGAGACCCTCATACGAATTTGTACACCATTTGCAGATGACATATAAAAGTATTCACATATCCTTAAATCATTTCTACATTACTTATCATACGTAATGCAATATAAATAATTGTATTCTAGGGAACAACTAAAATTCAAAAAAATTCTGTATATTACCTATGAAAACACAAAATTTCAAATACTTTCAGTCTGTGGTTGGATGAATCTGTGGTTATGAAGATCACCAGTACAGAAAACTGAAAAAAATAAACACACACATATGTATATATGTCATATGTACATATATATAATTGTATGCATAAATATTTCACTTGTCTTTTAACCACTTTCATGTTGCCCTTCAGTAACTTTTTTGAGAAGGCTGATCTTGAAATCATTTGTATTGGGCTATATCCTTTCAGGAACATTAAATATTTTTACCAGATATTTTAACACAGGAAAGTTATTGCAGGGAATTGTCAAATAAGCATTTAATTGAAAGGCTATTTCTGAGAGTTATCAGTATAGTAATAGAAGAAAGTGACTACCACTCCTAGACGGTGGTGGTGGAGTGGAATTTGGGCTCATTAGGACAAAGAAGAACCAAGGAGCCCTATCTTGGTTGGAGGAGCTATGCCCATCAGGTGGCGCTACTGCAGAAGTTCTGAGACGGAACGCTGCAGATTTGGTCTTAGACTTCTGTGAGATGATATATAGTAGTTTTTTGGCAGTCCTGTAAAAAAATTCTTTAGACTAGGTAGGATATAAAGAGCAGAAACTCATTTCTCAGTTTGGGATTTGAGGAATGATCCTAAAAGACTTGTGGAAGGACCGAGTATTTGGGGTCTGTTGGGGTTTGCTTCCGGGTCCCCGGACAGCTGTCTTCTTGATGTCCCTTCACATGGGGGAAAGTGCAAGAGATTTTTGGGGGGGATTGTTTTATAAGGGATCTACCCTCATGACCTAATTACCTCCTCAGAGACCCAAGTCTGCATACCATCACCTTAGAGACCGTCTCACCATATTATATTCAATATTGAATTTTGGAAAACAGATATTCAAATCACAACAGGGTATTTGGTCCCACTGCTACTGTCTCTGAAGGGACACAGAGAGGCTGCTTCAGGGACACTCAAAAAGAAAGAAAAGAAAAAATGGGAAACAAGTGTTGCTGCTATCTGAAGGGCCACTGTTAAGCTAACACCTGCAGGGACAGTGAACAGAGCTGGAAGAAGCCTGTCCTTTCTTTCTCCTCCAGCATCTGGCCTCCTAAAATACCCTTTGGCAGGTATGCCCTCCAGTCTTCTGGAGGACATAGGGGACAGATACTTGGTGAGACCCAGCTTCAGCATCACCAAGTAGAGCTTGAAAGGTCAGCATTGAGTTGAGGAGTAATAGCTTTGGGACAGCATGAGCCTTATAACCCGATATTTTGTTATAAAACTGTCACTGCTGAAGCACTGGGGAAAACCCTTTCACCACGTGTGGACCTACGTACACCAGGGTCCAAAGGTCAGGGTGAGTGATGAACCGAAACTGGGATGAGGACTATGATTGGGGGTGGGGGTGGAGGAGGAAGGGAAAACTAGTATCGACCGTGCTGCCATTTTGAGTTGACAGCTTTAGTGTATCTATCACAGACAATATCTCATTTATTTTAGCAGCCTTATCTTCACTTTGCAAAGGTAAAATCAAACTGGAAGGATGGAAGATGTAAGTGACTTCGGTTACTAGGTAAAGGGCGGGACTAAATGGTCCTTAAGGTCTGTCTAACAATAAGGGAACCGTTGTACTTTGCCTGTCCACTCAAACACAGAATAACATAAAGCCAGAATCAACAAGGATGAACGGGTGTTAACATCAGAGTGGCCTTGGTTCAGAAAAAATGCCCCATCAGCCCTCAGAGGTGTTCTGGTTTAATTTTTGTGTTACCAATCTTCTCTTTATCCTTGCTTTCAGAGTGCAGCACCTCCACCAAATATCTCAGCGTCTCCCATAGTCTTTTAAAAAATTGTTATTTTTAATTGACAGATCATAATTGAATACACCTTGGAAGCAATGTAAATAAGTTGTATGTATTTATGGGTTGTCAAAACATATCTATAACTTCTTTTACCTATATTTTTATTGTGAGAAATATGAAGTTTAGGCTCTTATTTTGAGTATACTATATATTATTATTGATTATAGATATTCTGCTGTGCAGTAGATTTTAAAATTTATTTGTCCTATCTCAAGTCTCTTGATCAACAGCTCTAAATTCCCTTCCTCCCATTTCCTCCAGTGTCCCAATCTTGGTCTCTGGTAACTTTACTCTGTTCTTTATGTGTATAATTCAACTTTGGTCTGGGAAAAGAAGGAAAAGTAGGAGCAGGGAGGGAATAAGAAAGTAAAAATCATTAAGATGCAACACGGATATGCACCAGTTCCCCAAGTTGAACATAACTAGGAATTTATATTGCAAATACATACTAATAAAATAATGATCATGGGAAACATTAAAAAATAAATTCCACATATAAATGAAATCTCTCAGGACCTAATAATGATATGTCACAGGGACATTTGTGCTCATTTTGTCACTGCAACATTGTTTGCATGGCTAAGATATCAAGGCAATGCCAATATTCATCAGTGGGTGGATTTATAAAGAAAATACAGCGTACTTATCCTTACAGTGTGTCAGAAAACTACATTTTCCTGTGCGTGCATGTGAACACACACACGCCCATTAGACATAGCCTTTCAATGCTTGTTTGACAGTTCTCTGTAACAAACTATATCTTCATAATAAAAAACTTTAATCAAGTGTTCTCGTGCACACACAAACGTGCACACACACACACACACACACACACACACATCAGAGATAACTTTTCAGTGTGGGTTGGACAATTCCCTGTATTAATTTTCCTATGTGTGTGCCTGTGCCTGCATGTCTGTATATGTATGAATTATTAATGCTATTCAGCCTTAAAAAATAAGGAACACCAACCATTTATGACAGCATAGATGCATCTGGAAGGTACTCAACTGAGGAAAATAAGCCAAACACAGAAAGAAAAGTCCCATAATCCTGAAAACAAGTTCCTGCTACCATGACCACTAGACCAGGATGTATGCAATGGTTCGTCTTTTTTTGTTTTGTTTTACTTTTGTTTTTTACACAAGGTCTTGCTCTGTAGTCCAGGCTGGTACTGAACTCCTATGTAGGCCAGACTGGCCTTGAACACATGGTAATCTTCCTGCTTGAGCCTCCTGAGTGCTAGGATAATAGCCACCACACCTGGAGCTGGTTAATCTTGAATGTCAACTTAATTGGACTGAGAAACACATGGATGTTAGTAAAGAGCACTTCTGCGTGGTTTTGTCAGTGTTTCCAGAGACAGTTGGCAAGTGGAACAGCAAGCTCATGGGGAGATGCGCCCTTCTTATGAGCAGATCTGTTCAGTAGGCTGAGGGCCTGGATAGAATAAACCAGAAGTTGGGAAGCCCCCAAGCGCGTGCATTTCCCCCCCCCCCCCCTCGTCGGTCTCTCCATGTGGGCAGTCATGCGGTGGGTAGCTTTCCTCTGCCTGCCCTTTTGCCATAGTGAACTTCCTCACTGCAGCCCAAAACAACAAAGCCAGATGACTCAGACTGAAACCTGTGAAGTCATGGGCCAAAATAAACCTGTCCTCTTCTGTTCTCTTGAGACTTTTGTCACAGCAGTAGCAAAGCAGTCCCCAATGAAATGCTTGACCGTGGGTTTTTCTAAAGATTATTTGGTGGAGGGGCAGGGGCAGATGGGATCAGAGTCAGGGTCTATTATTTTGGAAAAAAATCACAGGTGAAGATGATGGAAGTTATCTAATTCTTTGCACTGTGAGTAATTCTGAATATTTACCAGTTCCATCAGGTAGGTGTAAGCGGTAGGCAAAGACACATGGAGAAGGAATGAGGCTAGGTGTGACAGCTTCTGCCTTTGCAGAATGAAAGCTTTATCCTGAATACCTGTTTCTCCTGATTATTTAAAACAAATTTTCCTGAATGAGTCCCCATGGGCACTGGTGTTCTATCCCCGTGGAACTGTTCTGTTGCCACGTGTAACGTGTTGTGCTTCTACAATCCCGCAGTTTCTCAGTGGCCAAGTTCCACTTAAAACTTACGATTCATCTATTGTCAGCTCTGTCAGAGGTATTCTCTCTTTTATACTATATCATTAATTACTTTGTTTCTGCATAGTAAGGATAGAGCCTCAATGCAGAGACAATGCTTTGGCTGCTGCTGAATTTCTAAAAGCCACACAGTAGGCATTCAGCCAAGATTGGCTGACTCCTGTGATGGTTTAGACCTGGAGTGTCCCCCAAAGCCTCATGTTCTATGGATATTATGTAGGGTTGGGAAATGCGAGTGTCTGGGAGGGAGCAGGTACTTGGGGTTTGGCCAGGGAGGGGTGTATGCTGGTTCTTCCCTTCCTCCCAGTCTCTCCCTGTACCCCCATGTTGTGAGCTGGAGCTCTGGCTCTGGCTCTGCCCAGGCTCCATCCTTGCCATGTATTTCCATCATTTTCCTGCTGCCCACCTGTGAATGGACTGAGACGTTCTGAAACTGTGAACTTCAATAAATCTTTTCTCCCTAAGTTGTGGATATTGGATATTGAGTCAGTGATGAAAAAGTAACTAAGACAACTCCATTGACTGAATTAAAGAATTTTAAATATTCCTGGTCAAAGCTCTGAGTTTTGTAATTATTCTGATGAGCAACCTCTGGTAGAAGCCTTGCTGAGTCAGGTCCACATTTCTGATGAGTATAATGTACATTTGCTCATGTGATCAAATATGATAACAAGAATTCTATGGCGTTACAATATTTCTCTAGAGATTTTCATATTCCATACCACTTAATTATATGGGTTAAATCACAGAAGGCTCTGATATTTTTTAAAGCACCATACCAATATATCAGGTCAGACTATCCTCAGATCTCTGCTGCATGGTTGTAAAAACCGTATTTGACCTGTTCATCCTAAAATGAGCCTAAATTCAGCAAGAACCATACCAGACTGCTTTTATCTGAAGATGGGTGCCTTAAAAGCCAAGTAGGGTGCTGACTCCTCTAGAATGCAAAATAAAGAATAAAAGCAAGACCAAAAGGATTTGATGTGCTCATAAACACAAACTCTACTTCTGGGGGTGCCTTTCTCTCTGGAGTAGTTTGAGAGAAAGAGCCAGAAAAGATTATTTGGTTGGGAAGAAGGTGAAGGTGGAAACCCATCAGGTTCCTAGAACTCTCCAAGGAAGACTGTCAGTAGTGAGGAGAACAGAGGCCAATAAACATGGCTTTGGAGTTGAGGTGCGTGTGAAGGACCCTGGAAACATGTTTCATGCACTTAATAGCTACATCCAGGAAGACAGTGTAGGTGGCCTGCCTTAGGGTAAAAACTTTAATTACAAAGATGGACAGACACTTAATAAAGAATGAGTCCACAACTTACAAATCTTAAAATGGGAGTCTCCAGTCCAGTTGATTCCTCTTAATCATCGCATTCCATGCCAGAGGTACCTAAAGCCATGGATGTTACTTAATATTATATGTACCATGTTTTTAAAAAAATGTATTCATACCCATCATATAGTTTAATATGTTAATTGGGCACAATAGAAAGTTAGCATAACAATAAAATAGAATAATTATTATGAATATTATTTATGACTCATGAATAATTATTTTTGTACTTTTTTCAGTTATTATTTTCATATTGTGGCTTACTATGTATGACCAAACTGGGAAAAACAAAGCTACAGATTGGGGGGACTTTTGTAACTGGCAGGGGCTTAGATATAGACAAAACCTTCACTTCAGCTGTACCGCTTGCTAACTGTGACAGCCAGGCCACTTTTTTTTATCCATTCGACTCAGCTGTCATGTCCATAAAGTGAGGATAATAACAGCACTTACTTCAAAGTGTTGTTGTATTTGGAAAACAAAATGTATGTGAAGCACTTGCCCAAACAGTAATGATAAGTATTCGGTAAAATGGTAGCTGTTTATCGTGCTGTTGTGACTGTTTATATATATATACAAATAAATGGGCCGTCCTTCGTGTACAGACTAAAAACAATAAACATTTTAAAATTTTTGAGAGATTTTTACTCTTCAGTAATATGGACTTTCTGGGTCCCAGAAAATAATCAGCAATTCTCCCAAAGCTGCTAAAATCTGCCATGTTCTAAATGACCTTTACCAAGTGCTCTTCTAGTCTAGAGAGGTGAGGAAGTGACTTGAAGGTGAAATACCCTGTTAGCAATCCCCCCGGTGAATGGAAAATTTAAAATAATATTCTAATGATTCATTGTACATTACTACGCCCCATTAGGTGCCTACATTACATCTTGGGGCACAATCAATATCTGTCATCTTGCTTATGGCTTTGGTGCTAGAGCGGTTCAATTTCATTTTGTAACTCTCATGCTCATGAAGCTGTATCTCAGGTGTCATATGATAAAATATTACTGAGAAGTACATATTCACTCTTAAAGCATCGTGGGAAATAATTGATGAAGAAGGTGTCTTTCCATCTGCTCAAACACCATTAAAGTAAGGATATGACTTGATGCAAGAAAAAAGTGAGACCAATATTCTGTGAAACTTCGCGGTGAATCCATGTCAAAGTGTGTATGTGTGGAGGTGTCTGTTCTGTACTCTACGGAGTTCTGTTATGAGTATTTTCCAGGTGAACTGGATTTCTATTAAATCTTAATCTGGATAAATCTAGTTCACAAACATATCTGTTGAATAAAACTTGTGTGTATTTGGTTAATAGTTAAAAACAAATTATTCAGTTTGAGAGTACCACCATACTTACAAGATATTCCAAAGAAGTGAGGGAAAAGAAATAAACTAGTCATCATCATTCTAAATGAAACTAGGGAGTTTGTTGAATAACCTATATAGTGTTTTCTTTGAAAATTAAAATGTCTACTTAGTGACCATCTTTTGATCATAAGAGTGTGTGGTCGGGGGAGGGAGCCACAGTGAACAAAATATGCTCCCACCTTCCACCACTTGGAGAGTTGTTCAGTTTATGAAAACCTGTATTAGAATTCAGGCATCCTGGGGAGAGTTAAACCCATGACCCCTTAACTCATGTGTTGGTGTGAAATTTTGCAAATGTTAAATGTATGATTTCTTTCCAAATTGAGATCAGACAGAAATGTGTATTCTGCTTGAGTGAGAGAAAAATAGAACAATGTAAGGTTTTTGTGACACTAAGAAATGGGAGAGTCCAGAGTCCTTGCCATAATGTGGGCTTTAAATAGAAAACAGCGTGGAAGTATGTGTGTGCATCCACCTTTACAAAATGTAGTAACTTCAAAGGGAGTTATGGAGATAGATGGGCAAGAGCTTCAAAGACACACTTAGCTGGGGCCGCTCATGTGGTCAAGCTGCTGGCTGCGGGCACCCTTTACAATAACTTTAGAAATCAACCGCGGTGTGCTGCTGGTTCATAGTTAATAAGTGCTAGCGATTTGCCCAACTTTGTAAAAGCAGGAGCATATGCCATCAGCACATTTGGTGGCATCTGCTTTGAAATCAAATATACTGTGACAGTGGTTCTCTTCAACATAAGGAGGTATTTGTCCAAAAATGACTGTGAAAAATAGCTTCATTTGGTCTTTAATATCTAATCATGAAATGCATGTTCTTTGTAACCTGCACATGGAGTCTGGGGACTACACCTGATTACAAGAGTTCACTTGGTTTGAGATGGTTTGGAGATTCAAATACCTTGATATTGATATATCAGTGACATTTTAGCTTTTAGCATACTGAAGTGTGACTGAATCTACAGGGAATGACACTGAGGCAAATGTGTGTGTAAAGACAAGAGACAAATGGAAAGAAACAAGGGATCTTGTCACTCAAGAAAGCACATCATGGCTTCATGCCAGTGGTGTGGAATAGGAGGAGGGATGACATGGGCTGTGTTTAAAGACAGGTGAAATCTTACCTGGAAGTAAGCATTGTGTTTGCAGCCGTCTCCAAATGCTGCAGGTGACTGGAAGGCTTGCTGGGATCTACTGGACTAGTCATTATCTTTCTTTTATGATATATTTTGTCAGAATTTTATATGGTAAAATGTAAGATACCAGAATGGCTTTTTTATGTTTATTCATCAGTTTCTATTTTTACATAGCTTTAGGGAACTGTACAATATTCCTAGTATAGTTTAGAATGCCTATAAGGGGTGAAAGATGACAAGGAGTGAAGTTTACAGTGATCGTTGGAATCGGTATGTTCTAACCAAGTGTAGTAAAGTGGATCTTCTATTTTCTTTGTCATTTATTACGGAATTGCTCCCCACTGTCACGTAAATAGTGATTATCTCCCTGCAACGTGGGGCTGCGGTGCTGTGCTCCTCTGTGAGGGGCTTCCTAGGCTCTGATTTCAGTGAGTCCTGTTAAAACACACAGGTTTCTTCCATGGCCCTTTGTTTATTCTCCTTTCTTTGTCATTTCCTTTTTCTAACTTATCTTGAATATTGCGACGAGACAAATTTTCTTTAAATACTACTTAGTTTTTGTAGCAGTTGCTTGTTGAAGAACCTAAGCGGTTTTCTATTGATCTGTGAGCAACCTGCGTTTCTTTTTTGGGATTTCAAGGTCATCTTCAGTTTTTCCTGGCTTGATTTCATTTAAATTTCTTACACCTCACCAACGTGAAGCACAGACGTTGTCCTGCTATCTCCAGTTAAGGCCTTTCCCACCCTCTCCCCCACTTTTTATACCATCCTTAAGCCACTCCCGTTCCCAAGAGCACTCACGGGCCCTCTTCTTCTTCCGTAAATCTTATTGAGCTCTAAATGTTCCCTTAGTTTTTGCCTTTATGGCCACAAAACAGGGAACATTTGATTGAGAGCTGACAGTATGTTTGCCATTGTTCTAAACATGTCCTATATTCTGTTGCTTCATCTTTATCTTAACCTGTAGGGGAGAAAAAAAATTTCTCCTATTCTTGTAGGTTCTTTAAATGAGTCCAATAATAAAACTGACACAAAGGAAGGTGATGAATGGAAAAACATAAATATTTTATAAGATTTTACTACAAATATATGGGAGTTTTTAGAAGAAAAAGTAAGACTTGAAGAAATGTTCAAAACTGTCAGTGTCTACATTTTATAGACAAATAATAAATATGGAAGGAAGAGCACAGCAATGGGATTCGGGCTAGAGGCAAGAAACTGGCACAGGATGTAAGAGATACGCTGGAGACAGTAATGGGACAGGAGGGCTATTTTAGTATTTTAGTAAATGTTCTTGAAGAGATCTAAGCCAAGGTCAACTCCTAGTCTCCCTAATAAGGGTGTTTTTCTTTCCTGGCCCAGGGAGGCACCCTTCCCATAGGAAGCTCTATGGCTTGCTTTTAGGTGGAGTAAGGGAAGGTCAGCGAGCCCTTTCACTATCCTGCTGTTTCTCAGATGCTTTCAACTCAAAATAATCTATACATCCAAATGGCAACTTTTGGAGTGGCATATCCTGAATTCCTTTAAGGCTCAGAAAGTAGTTGTACATCTCCACTCTGCAAATGAAGAGATTGAGGCACAGAAGTGTAATTTGCCTAAGTAATATTATGGCTTCTAAGAAGCTTCCCACTTTCTCTGCTGCTGTGTTCTACTGTTCCGTGGCCTCTTCTCTTCATAGTCTGCACCAGCTCTTCTCATACTTATTTCTTGCATTTATGAAATTAGATGGCCGTTTTATTCAAAAACATAAACTTCATTATTTCCGTGTGTCTATTTCATCTATCCAGTGTGTCCATTTCTTCCTGTGCAATTATATAGCAAAGTGTTCTAATACGATTTCTCTTCCTCTTTCTACCTGTGTCGAAAAGTGGTATACAGTCCTACTCATGGTGGAAACTCATCAAATACCTTGGTGATAAATATTGCAGGGATAACTCTCCTATTTCACTAAAGTTGCCTGAGTTTTGTCTTTTATCTGAGGCTATAAACCACATACCTTAACAAATTTAAATGGTTAAAAATGTTTGAAACTCTGTGTATATGATCTTTGACAAAATAGCCCTCTGATTAATTGAAAATAGATGGCATTCTGCAGTGGTTTTTGTATTAGGCCCCTGTGTTTCTGAATTACTTATTTTTCATTTGATGAAGTAAAAAGGACAATAAGATGATATTTTCACACATTCCATGGAAACATCACATACCCAACAAAATTATGGTTTTTTTTTTTTGTGAAAAATATACAGTTATAGTCTAGGAGAAGCTATTCAGCTGTCTTAGATCATCTTAATGGGACCAAAAAGCACTTACTTCTGAAAACATAGATATTGGTGTAAATTTTCAGTTTCCTTGTGGTTTGTCTGATTTTTCTTTCTTTTGACCAATATGATGATTATAACTTGAAGAAGCATTTGCTTCTTAATATTGATTAATTCTGAGTGTATGGGCTGTTGGCCATGAAGTTTTGAGAATCAAACAGATGTGAATTCACATTCTGGCTTTGCCACTGACTGGATGGTCTTGGCAGGAAACAGCTTCTCTCAACAGCTATTGCTTAATATCTAAAATGGGGATAATAACACCTCCTCTGCAGGGCACTTGTAAACGTTGAATTCAGTAATGCATACAAAGGAATTACTTAGCACACTTTGTGCCATACGGTAATTGCTCAATAAAGAGTTTTATTAGTAGTAATTATATATTCATAAACATAGTAATTGATAGATGCTGACTCACATGAAGGAAAAGAATTGTATATTTGGAAATGATCACTTCCTTCTATTTCTCTTCTGTTCCCCTTTCCTCCCACTTTTCCTTCCATTCTTTTCCCTTCCTTTTTAGGAACTTTATGAAATACAATGTAAACATAGTAAACTTCACCCTTTCAATGCAGTTCTCAACTTTAATGGATTTGGGTAATTCTATGTAGTCAGATAATCTCCATCCCAATGAGGATATAAGATAATTCCATCACTATAAAAAGGTTTTTACATGTCCTTTTTCAGTCACCCCCCCCACCTTCCTGTCCCCAGGCAACTCCTGATCTGTTTTTTGTCACTGTAGTTTTTCTATTTCAAGAACTCTGATACAAATGAAACCAAACACTGTGCAGCTTTTTGCATTTGATTTCTCTCAGCATAATGTTTTTGAGATTCATTCCTGTTGTTAATGTATAAAAACATTTTATTCCTTTATGTTGCTGGGTTAGAGTTCCATAGTATGAATATATTGCAATGTGTCTGCTCACTGGTTGGTGGGCACAGGGGTTGTTTCAGTTGTTGGCTTTGTGAATCCTATTGCTGTAATCATTTGACGACAAGGCTTTGTGTTCACAGACTGTCTTCTTCAGAGGGCTTAGTGTGACTGGAAAGAGGATGCTGGGTTGTAATGTAAAACATTGCATGTCACACCTGAGTCAGAGTATCTTGGTTCTGGACTCCGCCCCCCCCCCCCGCACCTCCCCACACCCCCACCCCATTTTTTTGATATGTATTAGTGCAAGACCTAAGGTTTACAATGAAGTTGAGGATTTTGTGCCCATAGGTATCTTGTCAAGGTGACAAAGACTTTCCCACTCTCCTTTTGTCCCTCCCACTACCCACTTCGCCCTCCCTCCCCAACCTACCCCCTGTTTCACTTTGTTTTTCATTTTAAGTTCCATAACAGTTGTGATCTGGGTCTCTCATATCAGAGAAACCATCCAATGTTTCACCTTCTGCTTCTGACTCACTTCACTAAGCATGACGTTCTCAAGTTTCTTCCATTTGCCCGCAAAGACGTCCATGCTGTTGGACTTTGTAGATGCATAGTATTCCATTGTGTATAAATACCACAGTTTGTGTATTCATTGGTCTGTTGATGGGTATTTTGGTGACTTCCATGTTTTAGTTATTGTTAGTTGTGCTGCTATGAATATAGGTATACATATGTGTCTCTGTTATGTGTTGTTTTGGCCTCCTGTGATATCACCTAGCAGCTCATTATCAGGGTCATCCTTTCATTGATGTGTCTTGTCTACATCTCCTGCTTGGACATGCTGTTCCTACTGCCCAAATGGACCCAGGGTACATGATTTCCATCCTAGCCACATCCCCTGGGACTTAAAGGGACACTGGTTCAAAATTGGACTGAATAGATTTTTGACAATGTGAATTTCATAAACAGACATTTGGTTTAATTGATTATATATGCTTAAAGTAGAGTTGAGTTGGACTCGACTAAGATAGACAATCTGGTCAAGCATTGAAGCAGCAGAGACTTCTGAGGTGATATGTGAAGGGCAAGACACAGAAAGGGGGACATAAGATGGCAGAGACAGGAGCTACATCTGTTTCTTCTTCTTTCCATCTCTAGAGAAGCCAGGCAATCCATTACCTGTGTTTATCTCACATGCTTTGATAGTTTTCCAGTGATTCTTCTTTGCTTTAAGTTTCATTGACATTTTATTATTTTCCCTGACAATCTTAGTATATAAATTATCTCTTATTGAGACAAAGCATAATATTGTAACACTATTGTTATAATTCTGTACCATAAACTTTATGGTAACTCCTTTATTGCTCTCATAAATTGAGTACCCTCCACTCAATGGGGGTTTTTCCTGGTAGAACCTGAATTTGTATGACATCGTGTGGTGGAGAGAAGTAGACCTAGAGTCCAAGTTCTGAGTACATTTATTAAAAGTCTCCAATGAAAAGACTACTTTCATCCTATACCCTTAGTGATAAAATTAAAGAAATGTCATTTTTCATAGAAATGGAAAAATGATTATTCAGACATGTAGAATAGCAAAAGATCCTGAATAATTGAATGATAACCAAGTAATCTTGGGCACAAAAACCAACGAGGCAGCATTATACTCTTAATTTTAGTGCATGTTATACCATATACAAAAATAAAATTAAAATGGATTAAATGTTTAAATATAGAATATGAAACTATAAAACTACTTGGAGAAAACCTAGGAGATAAGTTCTTCTGAATTGTTCTAATCAATGATTTTTGGATATAAATCCAAAAACACAAAAAACAAAAGCAAAAAAAAAAGAAGACAAATTGGATGACATTCAATGGAGAAGATTTTGCACAGCAAAGAACATCATCGTGAGTGAACAGAAAAAAAAAGCAAGAATGAGAGAAAATGTTTACAAAGTACACTTCTGACAAGAGATTGGTATTGAAATTATGTAAAAAAAAAAAAAAAAAAACCACAGGTAATTCCACAAGAAAACAAGTAACTCAATTTAAAATTGGGCCAAGTATGTAACAGACATTTCTCTAAGGAAGACATGCAAATGGCAAATAGGTACTTAACAAGTTCAGGATCACTATTTTTTAGGGAAATGAAAGTGAAAAAAAAATCCCATTACATCCAAGTGGCTTTCATGAAAAAGATGAACAATAACAATATGTTGGAGAGGTTGTGGAGAAAAGATAACTCATAAACACTGTTCAGTAGAAATTTAGTACACTCTTTATGGAAAATGCTGTGGATGCTTCACAGAAAACTAAACATTGACCTACCATTCTACACAGTAATCTCATTCTTGGGTATATATCCAAAGAATATAATCTCAGTGTGTCAAAAGGATATCTGCTCTTACATGTTCCTTAGAGCTTTGCTCACAGTGGCTAAGAAATGAAAGTCACCTAAGTGTCCACCACTGAATAAGGAAAATATGGTATATAAACACAGTGGAGTACTATTCATCTTTAGAAACACTGCCCTTTATTATGAGATAGATAACACCTGGAAGGCATTATAAACTAAGTACTTTTAAAAAGACAAGCACCTGTGATCTCATTTATGTGTGGAATTTAACAAATTTGAATTCATAAAAATAGGGAGTACAATGATGGGTCATGAGAGGGTGTGAGGATGGAAGAAGGACAGGATAAAGAACTGTTGATCAAGGGGTACAAAATTTCAGATAGACAAGAGGGATAGATCTCTTGCACCGCAGTGTAACTACAGTCAACGATAATGTAATATATACTTAAAATGACCATAAATTTCAAATGTTTCACCACAAAAACTTGTAGATAATATAGATGATGATAATGACATTGATTTACTCTGCCACATTGTACGTATAATGTTGTACACCTTAAATAAATAAACTTATGATTTAATCAAAAATATTACTGAGATTTTAAATGAAGAGAAAAAGGGAGATAAGAGGGAGAGAGAGTGCAAAGATAGAGCAAGAGAGGCCCAAGTCCATAAAGCTCTCCCAAATTAGTAACATGTTTACGTAGAAGATAGTGAATGATTTACTAGGTACTGAGCAAGTCTCTGTCTATGGACTCCACTTCTCCAGTGAATACAGATCATATACTGATGATAATGGAAGCTGTGATGGTATAGGACACTGGAAAAGTGCCATTGTAGATGCTCAAGTTGTGTGTTAGGATATAAAGAAGGATTATAAGTGTATGGGAGACTCTGAGAATGATATTTTATATACATAAAATTTAGAGAAATTTACACATTTATAATTCTGTTTCTGTTTCTTCTTGTGAGTGAAGAGGAGTGGGAAGAATTTGATGGACACATGAAATGAAAGAAACACAACAAGACACAAGAAAGGAGAGTGTGAAGGAAGAGATGAGGAGATGAGTGGAATCTGGTATCAGGAGGAGCGTTAGAGGTTACTGCTCTTCCCCTGGCCTCGTGAGTTTCCAAAGCACTTTCAGCATGGGTAGAGGACAGGTTTATTTCATGTTGTTTGGATGTGAATGTAGTCATTATCACCAACTATTTGACACTTATCTCCTCCTCATTTTTGAATGTTGGTGTCTTCATCTGAAAATGAAGACTGTTAGACCTCACAGGCTAATTATAAGAACTGATGGGCTGACATCAATATCCTAAGGCTTCGGTACATGGCAGGTATCTCGTAAGTTGGAGGTATGGTATCATGACATTTTACTGTTTCTCATTCATGTTGACTTTTTACCTTAGGGAGTTTCTCTGACTTTGTTAAGTTCTCAGTAGACATTATTCCATTGCCTGTTGCAGAGAGACTATTCCAGACTCCCCTGACCCCTACAAAAAAAAAAAAAAAAAAAAAAAAAAAACTAGATGAAAATTGCAGAAAGCTTTTTATAATTATTACTTTAAAAAATTTAAAGCATCTTCTTAGTTATAGATGCTGAAAAGTTTAGATATGTGTTTAAAGTATTGGATGTGAAGGGTATCACAGCTGTCTGCGGTTAGGGTTGTCTTAGTTACTTTCTCATTGCAAGGAGAGGGAACAAAATACCTGATGTGTAAAAGTTTAGGGTAGAAAGCTTTATTTTGGCTTAGAGCTTCAGAAAGTTGTAGTACATTCATGAATAGGTGGCTGGAAATGGTGGAGCCACATAGTGGGGCCAAAGCCAGAGAGCCCTTCCCAGCACGGCACAACAGAAGCAAGTGCAGGGAGGAACCACAGAGCTGGCACACTCCCCTCCAGGTCGAGCCCCAAGAATTGACCCCTTCCAGCCAGGCCCAGCTTCCAAACAGCACATGATATCCATAAGTACAGGAAGATTTGGGGGAGATATTCTAGATCCAAATTACAACAAGAGGTATGTGTGACTTTAACTGGTTCCTCTGTGAAGGACAGAGTAGACGAATGGACCATTTTATCCCATACCAAAGGTAAATAAATACATAGCTGTAGGTCTATATAGATGCAAGTATAGATCTAGAGACATAGAAAGATGTGAATATGCATGGATATACTTCTAATGCAAAGTGCTTTATACTCTGTAAAAATTATTTAATTACTTCCTATATTTACTCTTACAAAATCTTATATGCAAAATGATTTTGTAAAATCAGTGTGATTCTGAGAAAGTACCAGCCAGAACTTGGCCCCTGATGAAGACATGATTATGGAACATAGCAAAATATTTTGTAATTGGGTCCTAAAATCGTACCATGCAAAAGACACAGTGATGTCAGAATAAGCTTTTGACATTTGCCCACTGATTTTTGTACTGAAATGAGCATTGTAAGAACAGTTGGAAAGAAGTGAGTGATTATTTGTGAACACAGTCTGCCAAAAATAGATCAGAAGAGAGAAGCCAGCAAGTGTCTGTAAATGTGTGTGGCTGATGTCAGGGAAGCCCAAACAAACCTTCAAGTCTGACGTTTCTCAGGACTTCAGTTTGGCTCCTGGGCCCCTCCCCGTCTAATTGAGCTCGATAAGGGATTTAATTTCTGTCTACTGATCAACGATAAATGGAGAGAGACAGGGTTACTCTCTATCAGCTCTTATTACACATTGGCTTCCAATCTTATAGGAATTCAGATTTCTGCTGTAAGTTTGACTGACAAAATGATCCCTAACTAACAAGAGTGGCCCCGGCAGGACGGCCTCACTCCAGCGCGGAACAGTTCCCCCAGGCACGCATCCGCCACTAGTTTCAGATTGCTTCTTTCCCTGTATCATTTCCACATGATGAGTTTTCCATAAGTTTTCCCTCTTGTTAGGCAATATTTTATTTCGGCATCTACTTTCAAAAAAGATCTTTGTGTGGAGCGGAGGATCATGATTATACGAAGAGATTTCTATCTTTGAATGATGATCCAGAGATACTGGGTGATTTTTATATGGAGAAAAGTGTACAAGTAGGCAGATAGCTTTGTGGGGTGGTTTGTGCCTCTGTCAAACAAGGGCCAGAGGAATTTAGGCCGTATACATGAAGTCAGATGTTAGTTTTTTAACCAAGGAAAAGGTATCAAGATTTCTTTTTGAAGGGTCTTTCCACTTGCAAGGCCCAGCTGCAATGTAGCTTCCCCAAGGTTTTTACATTTTGAGCTCTTTCTGCTCCTCAAGTGTGCCCCTCTTCCTGCTATCTCTACGTACACTGTGGGCTTTAGTGACTATGTGTGTTCATTTTTATCTTCAGTTTGGTTCCACGAAAGCTGCAAAATGTGCCTTCCCTCACCCTGTGGGGACCCTGGTGTGCTTCAGACAGCCTGATGAGAGCTGTAGTTCTGTGGCCTCAATTTTCTCATCCAGAAAATAGAGAGAGTTGATACAAGGATTAATTGTGACGTGCTAAACACAGTCTCCTGTGGGCGGCAGGCACAGACACAGCACAGTTTCCCACCTTTCGCAGCACGATGCCACACGTGCACTTAAGCACCTCATCTTCTTTTTACTTACTGCAGTTATCCAGAGTTTTCCCCTTAATGCGTGACTCTGAGAGTATTAATTCACCACCAGTGAGACATGAATACTTTTAGAATTGGATTAGGAGTTCTTCGGGGATATTCAACCTTCCCAGGGGCTGGCAGCAGGCCCGGACAGGTGTTGTCCTTGGCAAGGGGATAGGAGCTGCTTGGCAGCAGTCCCTCATCGTGGACTGCAGGCACGGTGACCAGTCTCACTGCTGTGGAAAACTAGGTAGAGATAGGGGTTATGCAGAATGTGGGTTATCAATTGAACGCTCGCCTGCTCAAGAAGGAACTGTGTTTTCCTGCCAGTGATTGATGCCTTTAAAAGTAGAAGACAAGGAGGAGGAAGAGGGAACAGGGAAAGAGAAGAAGGAGATATGAGAGCAGAAGGAAGAGGAGGAAAGGAGATATATAAAAAGAGGAAGGAGAAGAGAGGAGAAAACGGAAGCGAAAGCAGGTGAGGTGGGATTTTTACAAAATCAATTAGAAGTCTTTCACTATGAAATTTTTGTTTTCACTTTCTTTCTTTTTTGTGGTACTAGGGACCAGGTCCAGGGCCTTCACCCTATGCAACATACTCAGCCTACTTTAATTTTTTATTTCGAGTCCGTTCTTATTGAGTTACTGTGCTGCCCAGGCTAGTTTCAAGCACGCGATCCTCTTGCCTCAGCCTCCCGGATTGTTGGAATGTAGGCCTGCACCCTGGGCCCAGCTTATCTCTCATTTTCATGAAAAATTGCTATTTTTCTATCCCATCTCTTCTCCCACTTTACCTTCTCCTTTTGTATTATATTTTCTTATTTTAGAAATTAAAAAAAAATAGTTGCTTGCAATGCTGGATATATCTTAATATCTAAGCCTTCATATAAAAAGAAGAAAGCCAGAAAAAAAAATCCCACACCAAATGAAAGCTTTGAAATTGCTATAAAAAGAATTTAATTAGATAACTAGCTATGGGCTCTTGTTACAGCTGCACTTTGGGAAGAAAAGGCATGATTTTGTGCTTTGAGTTACATAAAACATATTTTTATTTTGAGAACATCTTGCATCTTCACAGGTGAATTAATACACATATTAAAATTTAAATGACTTCAAGATTCAAAAGACTTTGGGATTATCTGGTTCAGAATTTTTTATTTTTTAAATGCATAAAATTATTTTCCCAAATTGATATACCTATTAATTAAAACTGGTTCTGCATATATATGCAATATATAAAATCAGAACAACAAGTTTTGCTTTTTGTTTTTTTGTGAAACCAGGGATTGAGCACAGGGACTTTGCACTGAGTTACATTCTCAGCTCAGTTTTTATTTTTCATTTTGAGAGAGTCTTGCTAAGTCACTGACATTGCCCAGCCTAGGCTTGAACTTGTGTTCTTCCCACCTCAGCCTCCAAGAGTGCAGGGGTTATAACGCTGGACCACATCAGGGTGTTTGCTACTGCAGGCAGCAGGGCTCTGACACCCAGTCCTGTCACCCTAGCCATTTGTCTTCTCTTCCTCAAAGGTGCCCGCTGAAGCACTTCCATGAAAACCTAAAATGTAGTAACTACCACCCACTTCCCTCATCAGCCGGAGAATCTGAGGTCCAGTTTGGCTCAGTGGTGTGCCCATACCTAGTACATAGTAAGAGTATTCACTGGCGACAGATGCTGAGCAGTGAACCTGAGCCAGATGCCCTCTGAGAACTTGGCATTATCAGAGCATCCAATCTCCACTCCAACTTTCGGACACAGACCCTTTTTACCTTCATTTTGTGGATGAGAAAACAATGGACAGAACGCTTAAATAATCAGAAGCACACCTAAGACTAGACATCAGATCTCTTGTAACTCTTGTCATATGAAAACTCTGCCCCTTAGAAACATCTACACCCATCCCGCCCACAATCAGAGCTGAATTTTACCAAGGTCAAAAACATATAATTCATTTTGGTCCTGTGTTTTCTTAGGTTCTTTCTTGGAACTTAACAAGTCATCTCAAAGCTAGAAAAGCTTAAAGTTTTAACATGTTCCCATGGCCACAGAATTCTGCTCCAGGCTTCTACACCTGTACCAGAGGGGCTGCCTCAGACTTGGCTACAACTGGAAGCTGAGGATTTGAAAACAGCTATGGCCTGACAGGAACCCTGGTGGAGAGATGTGAGGAGATATGTTGCTACTAGTCCAGAAAGTTTAGCAACGCCTAGGAAGATGGTAAAAATCCACATTCTTGGCCTTTATCTCAGATCTACTGATCAGTTATGGGAAGGTGGGCCCTTCCAGTATAAGTGTTCAAGATGGATTGTGACCACCCTTCATAACTGGGGAACATCCTGTTCTTTTTTCTTTTCATGGTGAAAGCAGGAGAAAAGCAGATTGGGGTTCTCATTAGAATATGGACCCCATTCCCTATAGTAGAAGAAGGAGTTACTGGTATCATAGCCTTACTCTCAATATTCAGAGCAGTCACTTGTTGCTATTATTAAGGAAAAGAAAACTGTACATAATATGCATAACATGCTGTAGTATAATTGGACATATATTTGATTTACTGGACCCTAAGTAAAACCTCTTCAGAGAAGAAATCTTCTATATGTTCCTTAAAGAAAAAGAGGAAATATACAAAAATATACTTGGAGTGGGGGAATTATCTTACCACATTTTTCAACTTTCATCTTTGGATTGGCTTTGTTTCCCAACATTCTACATCTGTAGGACTTACTAATGAGTATAAGCATCATTTCAGAGACCAAATGTGTTATGAGAAAAATCTTCATGTTAAAGAACTCCTTGGTAGTTCTTTGGGCCAGCCTTAAAATTTGTCCTTCAAGCCTTCCTTTGCAATACCCTTCCTAGGCACCTGGCCTCCACATGACATTGCAGTATGGCCACAGTAGGATGGGAAAATTTAGAGAGGGAGGCTGCTTATGGGCGATCTACTTACAAATGGAACTTTGGGCACAATGCATTCTGAAATCATTTTCTCTAAAGCTACATTGCTCACTTAGGTTGCAGATAGTCTGTTCCCACAACAAATAGAAAGCAAGCACAGCATGCACGGTGAAAAATCCAGAGAAAAATATTATATATCTAAAATTTTTTTTAGTTATCATTGAGAACCAGAGGTTGTCTGGCACTCAGATTTGCTGTAAGAGAAATTTCAAAATGATACATGAGGTGCTTCCTTGATGATTTCCTTGTCTTCCTCCTATTTCCCTTTAACCTTACTTGTAATCCTATACAAATTCCACATTTCTTACAAAAGTCATTCTGGTGGTAGATTCTACTATTCTGTCTCTGATCTGCAGGATATTTAAGGTCCTTAGAGATTTCCAAACCTTTGGTGCTGGAACTTCAGGTTAAGACATGAGTTCTAGCCATTGTTTCCTGCAAGTAAAGGGTCATTTAGCTCCAAGTTAAAGTCTATGTCTTCCTGCAAATTTGTGTTCATATGTGTAAACAGCAATTTTAGTGCATGCTGTAGAATGCAGTAGAAACATGCAGAGTACTTGAAAATACAGAGATTGATGAGCGCTACAGCTCTGATTTCATAGATGTGAGGCGGGACAGCCAAGAATTTGGACTTTTAGCATCCTCCTAGTAGTTTCTGATTTTCACTGACTAGTAATGATACCAAGAACAACGAAATTAGAAAAAAAAAATGGGTAGAATGATTGCACACTTGTATTGGTCTACTTTGCTGTTGCACGAATAAAATACCTGATACCCACAATTTAAGAGAACAGAGGTTCATTTTGACTAACGGTTTCAGAGGTTTCAGTCCATGACCAGTTGGCTCCAAGTAAGAAACTTGATGGCAGAAGAGTGTGTTGGAGACAAGCTGCTCATGCATGGAGACCAGAGCTGAGGTCAGAGGAAGAGGTCCAGCAAGAGACATGTTCTTGAAGAAATACTCCCAGTGACACACCCGTCACGTCACCTCCTCACGGGGTATTCAGGTTCTATCATTGGGTTAAACCACTCACAGGAATAGCATCCGTAATTCACCGCCTGATTGCCACTCTAGGAAGGAGTCCCTTACCCCAGCTGATTTAACACAACGTACCATATAACAGTGATACACACACACCCATGTTTATATCAGCATGACTAATAGTAGCTAAATCATGGAATATTTATCAGTTAACCAATAAATAAAGAAAATGTGGAATTTATGCACAATAGAGTACTATTCTATCATAAAGATGGATAGATATGAGTCATTTGCAGGAAAATGGATACAGCTTGAGACTCTTAAGCTTAGTGAAGTGAATCAGACCCATAAGACTAAATATTGCATGGTCTTTCTAATATGAGAAATTCAGTATAAATAAATAATCAAATCAAACAAGTGAAATGTTGGGACTCAAGAGGGATGATGGAGTAGTTGGAAAGAAAAGAAAGTGGGGGAAGGAATATGAAGTTGAAAAGATATGAATATGCATAAAATTCTCAAGTTTAATGTAACCACTGTGTATTGCAAAAGCATGCTAATAAAAATGGGGAAAAATATTCCCTGGCACAACACCGGGGGTGGGG